>JAYMFT010408342.1:0-18417 GCA_038088735.1 Panulirus argus | reverse complement strand
ACATATATGCACAGTACATATATATACATATCAACATATACATATACACATACATACACATACACATGCATATACACATGTACATATTCACACTTGCTAGCCCCATTCACTCCTGATGCCACCCCGCCCCATGGGAATTAGCATTGTCACCCCCCGAGCTGGCGAGGTAGCGCCAGGAGACAGATGAAAAGGCCACATTCGCTCACACTCAGTCTCTAGCTATCATGTGTATTGCACTGAAACCACAGCTCCCTTTCCACATCCAGGCCCCACAGACCTTTCCGTGGTTTACCCGACGCTTCACATGCCCTGGTTCAGTCCATTGACAGCACGTCGACCCCGGTATAACACATCGGTCCATTTCACTCTATTCCGGGCACACTTTTCACCCTCCTGCGTGTTCAGGCCCCGACCGCTCAAAATCCCTTTCACTCCATCCTTCCACCTCCAAGTTAGTCTCCCACTTCTTGTTCCCTCCACCTCCGAAACATATATCTTCTTTGTCAACCTTTCCTCACTCATACGTTCCCTATGTCCAAGTCATTTCAACACCCTCCTCTGCTCTCTCAACCACACTCTTTTTCTTACCACACATCTCTCACCCTTACATTACTTACTCGATAAAACCATCTCACACCACATTTTCCTTAAACATTTCATTTCCAATACATCCACCCTCCTCCGGACAACTCTATAGCCCATGCCTCGTAATGTCATGCTTGTGGTAGAGTGATGCAGAGATATGGCTGTGTGGTAGTGTGATGCAGTATCTTATGGTTAGTATATTATGGATGACTAAGACAGCCAAGTACGCTGTATGGTCTTATGCCGTGTACTGATAAGGCTTGGTGCACTATGCTTACCCCTTACAAAAACAAGTTACCAAAGGGTCGAGCAAGAGGGTTATGTAAACAGCAACATGTGGTTTGTGGTATGGTAGAAGTGCTGAGCGATGGGCCGCGAGTGCATGCATCAGCGAAGAGCTCCGCCACTTGGCAGATCTGTCTGTCAGACATGTCAGACACACCTAAAACTGACGCTTGACATCCAAAACGGAAATCATCGGTGTTAGGTCAAATTACGTTACTCGGCACCAAAATCAAAACTTCACTGTTCTGTTACTCGCAAGACGTTTATGATGAGAAATGTAACGAAATTCCCTTGAAAGCTAAAACATTTACGATTATTCTATAAAATGGATCAGGCACATATGCGGATAAATAGGAGGTAAATGAAGAACACCCAGTACTTGATCCTATATTTCATATATTCTAGAACTGCTATAAGCTCAAGAGCACAAAACAAGATGCAAAGCTGCCAGTGCCAACAGCTGGAGCGCCGCAACCTAGAGACGCATTGTTTCCAAAAGCCTCACGCACCGCTGCGCTGCTCGATGCCTCCCTAATTACCATAGTTATTTATGCTGAAGATAATGTTAAAAACTCAGTCTCAGTATTTAATGACGCTCGACAGAGGTTTAATTTGGCTGATAGTCTTCCCTTACTAAGAATTTGAACACAATGCCCTACAACTGGCTTGTACAGATACTACATTTTCAAACGGTATAAAATAATAAAATGGCCGTTGGGTGAGGTTGAGTCAACTTTCATAAGCTCTGTTGATCTTTTTGACAACCCACCAACTTACACTTAACCAACCTTAAATTTTCTGATTTTTCACATTCCTCACGGCTATCGCTATCGGCTTAGTGGAATGAAATACACTGTTTCAAATCGATTCTTCACATTTACTCAGTACTCGAAACATTACACATACCTTAGAAAGGCACAGGCAAACTATTCAATATCGGCTGATGACTTAAAGAGTAAAATTAAAAATTCCACAATTAATTAACAGTGACAACGACAATTCCTGAAAGAGATTATGAAACTAGAAAACGCAAACCCTTCACCAGATAATTTATCTTTCAAAAGTAAATCATGATATTCTAATGTACTAACGACGCGGTTACTTTATATAACTTTAACATATTTTGTTAAATATGCAAACTTTCTTTACATTCAAAGAAAATCATACACTTCTTATAAGAAACTCGCTAATGACCAATGTTGTACAACCATCTCATAATTCAAACATGTAAAAGTATGTTCCCCTCGTACACTTAAGAAAGAAATACCGTGAACTACTCAGACAAAACCGAATCATCAAAAGTGAATTGGGGCACTTCCCTTCCTTCCTCCAAAATACCGGGAACTTGATAAATGTCACTATAATGGGAAAATCGCATTTACACCAAATTCATCGAACCAAGTTCATACCCCCATAACGTTTTATTCTAACACCAAAGATCATGAACAAAAAAAAAACAAATCTTTCGAACTGCAAGCATCTATGAATTTTCAAAATTCCGTTGTGCATACCATTTACAGACTAGTTGATAATAAACTTACATCCTGCTGGTGTAATTCGGCGGTCTTTACCGTAGATCTGAAGGCAGGTTGGATAACAACGAACCGAGAAACAACGTGCGATTAAGTCCACTGTAAATGAGATTCTGGTGTGCAGTTCGTCCTCCAGAAATGACGCCTTAGTGGGCGGCTAAGGTAGACAAGTCCTGTACGTGGTTGTGCGCTCACCACACAAGGGTAAAAAGGAAAGTTTTGTCTAGAGTTCTGAATGCATGGTGTGGTATGTCATAATGCCTGAGGGAATAAGGTCTGATACAGTAGAACTAAACCTTCTTTGGAAAAGGCTTTATTCCGTCCACATGACATAAATATAAATTGGAAATGAAGAATAGATAACGCCATAACTCGGAAGTAACTATTGCCAGAATGGAAATACTCCCTGATAATTAAAATCAACAAGACCTGAAACATTTGACCACGACCTGTTTACAGAGTTATTAAAAAACTAGATCTGAAGCACTTGACCACAACCAGTTTACAGAGTTAGATATGATAAAACTATTAAAAAACATTCGTCAACAATGTCCAGTAGCCTATTCTGTATGATCAGAATATACATATAAAAAGGTGTTAAATGCTTATTAGAAAATGCTTGACGTCCGACAATGTCACCTGCAAATCTTTGGATTTAGTAGAATCATCGTAAGGAAAGTTCATCCAATATTTTCGAAGTCATTTAATCTGATAGAATGTTCAGGAATGCTGATAGTCATAAGGACTAATTGGTAACGTTAGTATCCTGTCTCTCTAGACAGTACTGCCAGCATCCAACCCAGCAAGCTTGGCAATACATACTTTTGGCCATGAAGAATTATCGTTTGTAAAAAGCATGATGATTAATTACCTCTTCTCCTTGAGTGGTTCACATAAGGTTTATACACATATGACAACTAATAATATTCCATGAAAGGAACAACTTGTGAAGGCGCGTCATTTCAAAAGGACTTCGATAACTGCCTGGGTGATCTAAGGACTGATACTAAGAACATTCAGAGAAAGACGGAGCGAATTCTTTATGATAAAGACTTTAATATCTCTTAGCAATATAAACAAGTCGATAAAACAAACCAAGAGGTTAGGCATACTTGGTACACTTATTGAATATTTAACCGGACTTTATGTTAAGTTTGCAATCATGTCTAGGTCAAGTGTGTGTATGTATATATGTGTGTGTATGAGTGGCTGGGCCTTTCTTCGTCTGTTTCCTGGCGCTATCTTGCTGACGCGGGAAGCAGCGATCAAGTATAATATCTATCTATCTATCTATATATATGTATACCGTATATGCCCCTCCAACGACTTGAAAATAGTTCTGTTGGCACCTGGTGACAATTATCGTACTCAGGCCAAGCATCCTGAGGAGAGACATATCCTCTTGCACAATGGGCATCACCAGAGTTATGTAGTAATATAGCTGCATTTCATGTGGCATTTAGCTTCCTGCTAGTGAGAGCTAATGTTTTTCAGGCTTCAAACTTTAGGAGGATTTAATTTGAAATACTCCTACTTGTTTGTTACTCACTGACCATTTTTATAGCTTCCAGCCACCTTCGGGGTCTGAAACCTGCCCTGAACATGAGGTGGTTGGATACGGCCCAATTGCTGAACCTGTTCTAGTTGTATCTTCCTTAACAGACTGTCATCGACATTCCGCCTTTGATATATACTGCAAAAGTCTTCCTTACTCTTACGATGATTACTGTTCCGACACGGCACTCAACAAGTGAGGGTAGACACGCGGGAGTGTACAGGAGCCTCCTTAGTCCAGTGTTCAGGAGTTGCATTGCAACTCACCAATCTAGCGGGGCCCTAGTTCGACTGGACGAAGCAGCCAGCGGCTCACGTGAGTCATAACAACATTTCATCCCTCTTTCCTCTGGGACTGGCCTATGAACAGGTGCCTGGTGTATGATAGAGAGTGCATGTGAGATCTAGACACTGTGCCTGTTCACAGCAGTCAAGACTCAAGACATCTGGCAACGCAAGAGTATAAACTCCACCCACATCATACGTGGTATCTCATGAAAGACGCTGAACCAATATAAATATAATACATTAGGTTTTATGACGACGTCTTTGCTACTTTATGAAAGGCTTTCCTAAACTCTAAGCCAGTAGGTTTTTTTTTCTAAATCTTAAAATTGGATTTTAAGTAAAAATCTTCTTAATGGAAATAACTTCGATAATTGCCAGATACCACCACATTGTGAATATCTCGACACCACACACAGCAGCAGGCCATCTTAAACCACTGAAAATAAATAGCGAATTTTTACTGTTCATTTCTATGAGATCTCAATACAGAGGAAAATTCAGGAAATAGGGTAATCCACGAATACTTGAAGAACAAGCCAATGTACTTGATACGGCACTATAGAAATTTCGTTTAATTCATTCGCGCAATAATGCTCACATGGTGACGAAAAGCATATAGAAAAAAAAAGTGAGCTGAGATCTGTATGAAGCAATTGTAGACTAGAATAACCAAATGGGCTTGAAAGAAATTTCCCGCGTCATCTAGTTTGTACTGTCATGATGCAACTCAGGCCAGTACAGGGTCTGTCTTATGAAGTCGGGGACATATCATGGGTTTGTCCATGACAATGAAAGTGCGCTCAACACATCCAGGACACAAGATTCACATCAAACAAAATTAACAATCCAGGACTCATCCAGAATGTTTTTCTTTTTTCTTTTTACTTCCAGGATTTTAAAATTGTCAGTATTACGTTCTTGACTCATTAAGAATATGCCTACAATATTCATGCGTCTAAAATTCATCAGAAATACATATACTGCGTCTAGAAGCTCTCCAGTACGTCCCTGACTCATCCAACATATCATTATCATATACATCGATTCATCCAGAGCATTTTACACTATGCCCTGAACTCATCCAAAATGTGTACATTATGTCCAGGATTTCTCCAGAACTAATCCCGAAAGTTTACGCCCAATGCATTTTCCACATTTCCCTTAGACTGTCATCAATCGGCTCAGGGTATGTTTCTCCCCCATTTAAAAGTGCTATACTTCCTTGTATCTTCTACCGCTTTAAGTGTTTCATTTCGTTGCAACTTCTACGAGTAGAGACGAGACGACGATTTGTGACGGTGATACAGACCGTCCGTCCCCCATTTTTAGAAGTAATTTTCAGTGGGCGAATTGTATTTTTTTTTTTTTGTAAATAGAAAAATTTCCAGTGGATTTTTCTCCTACAGTTAGGCAAGCATTTATTTAATGATAAAAGGGTTAGATCTTGGTCCACTCTTCCTGGAATATGACTTGTTCTGGAAAGAACTCTTGATTTTGATTGAAGGATGTCGCGCGATACGCTTCACTAATAACTTTTCCTTTAAGGATCTTCATTTCTGATATTCTTTATTTTCCTCTCGGTTGATTTAAACTTTATGGCGCATGTGAAGCATAGTCTAAAATTTTCTAGTCATTGACCAATCCTTAAGATTTATAAAATCTTTTGTTCACTATTTAAATAAATCTCAGTTTATTTTCACATGATTTTTCTTCCATATATGAAAAAGTAATCAATTTAAGATTCCGATTTCAAAAGTTACTTCTAAAGTTGGCGGCGCTTGGACACTCGTCACCACATATACACCCGCATCCGCTTACTCACTGCCGCTGTCTGATAATTTATCTGGCGTACTCTGTGTACATTAACAGATAGTGTTTTACTTCAAGAAAATAATCTTAAACATAAGGATGTTTTCTGTCATACATGCAACATTACAGACCACACAAAGGCATTAATTCAAGTGATTAATTCCGTGGCGAGGATCCTCAGGAAATATCTGGCATCTGAGGAGAAATTTTTTTCCACACCGACACTACTAGTCAAGCCAGTTTAAGTAAAGAGGTTGAACGCGTTACAGCATGCCGCATAATTATGATCCTGCTCCTTCCAGTGAGGGCTTTGCTCCAGAGGATGAAGACCCATCGTCAGAACGCAAAAAAAAAAAATTATTGTGGAGTGAGTATATTAATTTAAATGCCAATGACAGCCCGACGCGCTGCAACATAAACAACTGAGTGATTGTAGTGACTGGAAGCATCGCTGAACGTTAAAAGTGGAGGAATAGTGCTGTTGTGAAATTGACATTTACATGCCATATTTGTGTAGAAAAGGAACAAGTTTGCTAAGACAGCATTTTGTAATGTATTGGTGAATGTTAGATTTCATTGTCAGCGTATCCTAGTTATAGTTACCACGCGATTTTGTGGGAGAAAATACGTATATGCTGTGTATTTTTGTAGAAATAGTATGACTAGTGCTTTGCTGTATGACACGCACAGTCACACGAAACCTAAGTCCGTTGCTAAGGATGTTATTTTTGAGCTGTGTAAAGTTACTTTCCATGACTCACGTTGTATAAATATGTGTACGAATAAGGTTATGACTATGAGAGTAATTTGCGGCAATCAGGAGAGCGACAATCTGTTGGTCAAGGATTTGTCATAGAACTCGTCTAAGGAAGTGTTTTTTAAAGTATAAGCGAGATCCATACATAGGAAAACCATTTTGTTTTCTTTATCTCTTTGCTCTTTTCCTTCAGTATTGGTGTAAGAGCAAGTGATGTCTTGAATAGTATATTTGCTGCTTAGGGGCCTAATGCAAGCCAGTAGGAGATGAAACATGTATAGTATTGGCACAGTTTTTACAGATCTAAGAATTTATAACACCAACAGAGAAGAGGTAGAGTCGCTAGGCCTGTGGAAAATTCAGCCCATGATGTAATCATACCATTACCTCAACTAAATTTCTACGTCTTAATGCAGTTATAGATGAATACATATATGTAAAATCGATATGACTGAGATAATGCCCAAATATTATCTAGTTCGGTGAAAATGTAACAAATAACTAGTTGGTACACAAAGAGGCGCGTCTTGTTTTGCTGATGATGATGGGTCCAGTTTGCAGGAGGGTCAAATCACCCAAAACATCTACATTTGCATTTTGTCAGTTTCCTGACAGTGTGACTGTGTGAGAATAAGAAAAGTATATTGTGCAGAAGATATTAATACGGTTGTACACTTGGGGAACTTGCTCCTCTTTTATTTATCAACTCTCTCTATATTTCAATTAGGGCCCGGCCTTGATGTGGACTTTTGTCCGTGACTGGAGCCTTCAACATAAAAGAAAAAAAAATTCCCTTCCCTGGTTCCGGACTTCGCCCAAGAAAGGAGAAATACATGATTGTTGAAGAAGATGCCGAGAGAGTGCGGAAAAGTGAAATAG
Source organism: Panulirus argus (assembly GCA_038088735.1). Classification (NCBI taxonomy): domain Eukaryota; kingdom Metazoa; phylum Arthropoda; class Malacostraca; order Decapoda; family Palinuridae; genus Panulirus; species Panulirus argus. Next base: position 10,728 of record JAYMFT010408342.1, on the reverse strand, counting down.
ATGTAGCACGGGTGAAATGATGGCAGGTTTACAACCCTTGTTCCGTATAGGTGCAGCAGTTGTGGATGTGCACGTATGTTGGGGATAATGAGCCGACGCAGTTCTCACACCTTGTCACTAGCTAACAGTTTAATAACACTCGAACAGTATTTCCCAATATGGAGGGCGCGCTTTCCGTAAGGGATATGAGGTGCGCTGTGTCCGTAAGTGATATGAAGTGGGTGCGAGGGGGGGTTTACTTAGGCCGTGTGCCAAAAATTACATTTATTTAGTAAGAGATCAGTAAGGAAACAAATCTTTGAGTTTATGTCATTCAAGAGAAATCATCCCCGCAGATTAAAATTGCCGTACATCCTTGCAAAACCAAAATACAGTAGTCGCCCCTCGTCGTTCTCTATCCACCACATCTCTCCTCAGGCGTGTTGTTCACGTCCTGGACATGAACACCCCCACCCTCTCGCCAACCCGGTCTTCCCTAACCTTCAGAGGTTATCCCATGGTTTTCTCGCTGTGCGTTGTAGTCTGGCTTCCTTATCTTTTGATTATTTATGGATATTGTTTTTATGTGGGGCGATGTGCAATATTCAGTCGTGGCCCCATGGGAAAGCTTTTGTCTTGTTATTTAATCCAAGTTGTAGTCAGGTGTGTGACTGGTGTGGTGTTTGACTGTGCTGTGTGATGTGTGACTGTTGTACAGTGTGTGACTGGGCAGTGTGGTGGAGTATGTAACCTAGTGACAGCACTAGGATCCCGATTCCTCTATCAAGGAATAAAGTATTAAAACAACTGCATCATGTTTTCGTAAAGGTCCCGCCACTGCAACAGTTCATACCCTTTAGTATGATGTCATCGGTCACTGTAGACACATTCTCGTCAGCACAATGATAACTCGAGAACAATACTTGGTGGAAACGTCATTCTTACAGCACAGATATAGCAGATGCTGTGGAAGTGATGAGCTGGTTGGAACCATTTAGTAAAGAAAAAAGGAAAACTATTTTTTCCTTGCATGTGTTGTAACTTTGGAGTGGTAAGCGATGGCATGTTCAAATTTATGTAATTTATGTATTCGTTATAACAATTATGTTAGCATATAAATGTTTAGAAATTGTCCTCTTTTTCGTGATGGAGCATCACGTAATATGTAGCTGACATGGCGCGGGCAAAGGAGACCCCAGTTGTGGCCATATGGTTTAGATAGAATGTTCATCTGTACAGTGAGAAACGTAGCAGCTATAAACATGACCACGGTAGAACAGAGGAGAAAAAGAGAAACATGATTACAGTTCCTTAGTGGAATTTGATATCGACGTGAACGAATTCGTGTTAACAAGAAGGCAGCGATAAAGCGGAGACTTTAGCAAAAGAAGACGATACAGTAATGTTCAGAAACATTTATAAAAGGACAGTTGATAAGTGAAACGGACAGAGTAAAAGAATAAAGAAAGTGACAAGTGAACACAAAAAAATCTCACACGTCTGTAGTGCAGTTCATGGCGGTGACTCATCAGCCCGGGTTGCGTACTCCGGACATTGCAAATGGCTGTTTACCCTATTCAGTGCTTGATGACTAATGGATACCGGGCGTAAGTATGCGTTGTGTTAAGACATGGTATGTGTACCAAAAAGTTAGCATACAGAAGAACACGACCTTTAAACTTTCTCCTTGTAATGCACAAGCTTGAATCAGTTTAGCGTTTTCGGCGTTGGGATGGTCCGCAATGACCTGTTAGTGGACAGACGCAGAGTTAGTGGAGCTTGTGAAGTATAAAGTGGTAGAGAGGACGGAATTTTAATGTATTTCGTGGATATACTTTAAGGAGAGCTGGGTATCTCGAGACAAGCTTGAGGGAAGTTTCCGAATTCATTTTTTTTTATTATTATTATTATTGCCCGTTTACCCCGTAGAACGAGTTGGCTAATGGGCAGATTACCACAGGCAATTTAGACCAATGCCATGTATAGTGAGATAGGACAGCGAGTGGAAGAATTGAAATCTATAATGAAAAAAAGAAATGAAAAGACGGAAAATGGCGACCGGGCAACTTTATGATTCGGGTTGGCGTGCGTAGACAAATTAATTTTCATTCGTTGTAAAGGGCTACTAGAGGTGTGCTCGAAACCAGAAGTCTGGCTGCAAAGTGGGATGCTGTAACTTGAACAGATGAGTTCACACACACTGAATTGTTATGGTATATTGCTGAAGAGGTGAATCGAAAACCTGTAATGAGAAAGGATCAGTTTTGAAACGAGATCAGACAATAAACTATCTACAGTTGTTCTTGCCTTGGGGGAAAAAATACAGCAAAAGTTACTTTATTGCATACTAATACTTCATACTTCTGTATATAATGTTTATGAGTGGTATTAATCAAGGTTCTGACACACGAACAATCCAAGACAAAAAATCAGTGTGAAAAGAGTACAGTTAGTTATCCGGGTTCAACAAGAAGGCAAATTGCTATAGACTCACATTCAAGAACACGGGACAAAACTTCCTTATTCATCCATTCACACAAACCCATTCTCTCTCTCTCTCTCTCTCTCTCTCTCTCTCTCTCTCTCTCTCTCTCTCTCTCTAATGTTTTAGCCACATCTCAGGCACACAATTGCAGGTATCTAAATTATGTAATCTCAGTATATTTAAATACTTCTAGCATTTACACACACACACACACACACACTCACACACACACACAATGTGCCGTTCTCTAGAGATGGCTAGATACTGAAGCTTAACCTATGCACAAAGTGCATCCAAAGTGTAAGCCACAGATGCCACATGCAGACACGATCAGGTAAGTTGATCGTGCGTCACTGGAACACACCGTCAGATTTCACCTTAGCTTCAGGAAATGTCAGGGGAGTCACACAACAGCGAGGGAGAGGACAGCAGTACCCACTATATGAAGGGTTCATGGAGACTTTACGAACGGCACCTGTTCTTGCTTTCCGTCAACACACCTGGTGTGTGGAGTCTTGGGCAAACAATTTTGTGAAAGTTTTGAGTAGTCCTGAACTCGTTTGATTACAAACACTAATCACTTGCACTTAGAGCTACAGATACGCGGAGGGCGATTCAAAGTACTCAGGATTAACGCGCCGGGAAACATCTGCCAGGGTAAGGAGTACTTGGTAAAAGTGAAAACTAACGAGGCTCTAATTGATCTATGTTGCAGTGTGGGTCGGTGGGTCGGTGCTGGGCGTTCTGGTGGTCGTGGCAATCATCGTTACTCTCGCCATCGTCCTGACGCCTGTCAAGCCAGGTAAGTCATAACGGATCACCTGAAGAGAGAAGCCTCCACACACACTCCCTCACCACACACACATTACTACGTGAGGTTTAGTACCAGTACAAACGTAACTTAACCTAGCACTTGCCTGAACGAACGTTAGAGTAGAATCTTCAGGTGATCTAGTACCACGTTATTAATAACTCACAGCTTCCAAAATGCATCCATCTTCTGGCTCACTTTCCGTCTCTTCATCACTCATCCACTCAAACGCCCATTCTCTCTCTCCTATCTACTTATTAATTTACTTTTATATCTCCGATAAGAGGTTGAATGCCATTTGGAAGCCCATGTTGCATTAGGTATTTAAATGCAGCGAACTGAACACCTTTTTGGATGTTTTAAAGATTTTTTTATCCCGATGTGTTTATAGTACCATTTGATTTTAAGGATAATTTTCAGACAGAGTCTTCCATACATGTCATGTCAATAGGAAATTAGTTTTCGGTGTATGTTAGGAACCGTATCTTCTAGGATTTTTCATGCTGTAATCCAAGAAATTCACTCTGTGTTTTCAGCAATATAGTGTAGCTACTGACGTTGTGTCGGCTGTGAATAATACCTACACGTTTTCTGACGTTAATTTCAGCCGTTTTATTTGTGATGTTTGAACCCAGTAGTGTTGATCTCTTCTAGTATGGTGAGCAGAAGTACTTGAATGAGTGTTATCATTGGTTTTCCCCCATTGGCAGCGAAACGTTGCCGATGTCTGCGGTTAATGGGGATTAACTATCTGGAGATACCAACTGGAAAGTGAGCAACCGGCCCTTTCTCATCCCGTTGGACTGGGGCCACTCTCATCTTGTATATCAGCCCCATTTTTTGTGAGGCATAGCAGTGGGCAGGATTCAGGATGGTCTTACATGTGATGCCTTTCTTTAGAAAACGGTTTCAACGATCATCTCTCAGTCTAGGATGTGTGAGGAGATGGTAGTCAAAAGTCGTTTTTATAATAGTTTATTAGACTTGAACTGAAACTATAAACTCTAGAAAACATGTTTAAGTTTAATGACAATTGCATAGCAAAGTGAACATTTGCAATTGCTCTTCCAGTAGTGCAATAGCACACAAATCAATAAATGCAGTAAGTTCAGCAGTTCCCAAGGCCTCTGGATTCAGTGATAACCAAGGGGAAGAGGTCAGAACTCCAACCTTCCACCCCCAATTGCTCAGGTAAGGTAGGGTACAGCTGCCTCTTTAGTCCTGTGATTCGCAATACCATTCTGCCGTATTTTTGGAGGAGGCTTTTGTCTCTCTTGTTTCTCACTCACATTCTTCAAAGCAAACATTTAATCCACACATCCTCTACCATTTCTGTAACAATATTGTTCCCTATCTGATGTTCTGCACTTACCTTAACCCTCTCAGTTACCATTTTTCCTTATAACTTACTGGTACACTCAACAAACATACCTCTGAAATTCAAACACTCAACTTTCTCCTCGTGGACAGGATCCTTTCATGTGTAATAATGATGCATTTGCAAGTCTTTCATTCTCCCCAGTTTCCAGTTCAAGGAAAATCCAGTTAGCTCTTTGTCTAGAAGGTCCTCTTTTAGCCCATGTTAAGACATGCCAGAGTTTAGGATATTTCTTCAGTGGATATTTAGTACCTGTACTAATCTCAGTTTGTTTTCTTCAGAAAAAACTATTTCTGAAGAGTCTGGCCCTGGAGTGTGTTGTGTAAGAATGCTGTTTCTACTACCTTCATTTGTGACATCAGGAGATCACTGAGGAGAAATCCTTTTGGGTTGTTCATTATTTGCATGAGTTTTGGTTCACTAAGCACTGATTCATACTGTTTCTTTAGCATTTTACACATGGAAAAAATTGAGATTCCTCTTTCCTAACTCATGGTTCTTTGCTTTCTTTTCAAATCCAAGTTTCATATACATTGTCTACAGTCAGTTTCTTTCTCTTCTCTCGATGGGTTTGTTTTCCTTTGTTGAGTAAACTGCAGTTTTTTTTTTCTATCCGTTATGTAGAAAGTGTACCCTTTTACAGTAAGGTCTTTTGTATTTAATTTTTACTGATACCTATTCTGTTGTAGAGTCCCTACTTTTGTCAGTGTTTATGAACATTTTTCAGATGTTTTGCAGTTAGTATTTATTATCAGGATACAGCAGGTAGTACATCATTTATTTCTTCCCTCTGTATATGAAACTGCATTTGTTAAATTCACCCTCAGAGGGTATCTTATGTACCATGGTGATTTAGCACTTATACCTGTCTTTCCTTCGATTAGGTTGTGATCTGCCTGCAGTGTATTTCAGATAGTGATGCCACACAAGTGAAAGTTAGTTTTAAGGATCTTTATCTGATCCGTTATTGATGGTAAAGGCAAAACTTATTGCAAGGTTCAACGAGTTTTGTTTTGTAAAAGTTTATTAGTATTACTTTGATGTTGTAGTTTGAAATCTCGGAGGATTATATGTGGAACCAGGTTTTCAAGAATATTAAAGCAAGATTTTGTTCCTTAATTCTAACATAAATTCCTGTAGTTTTCTATCTAAGTTAAAGTTTTGATTCCCTGTTATCCACACCTCCTCCATATCATTTAAAGATTTTACAATTCAGTTTTTATAAGTATTTATCAATGTTCTAAGTATTTACCCTATTTGTACTGTGCAGTGGGAGATAGAGTTCTACTCTTATGGGGCCCCCATCTCTTGATATTTGTGATTTTTAACAACCACACAGACAAACTCCATCACATTGTCTTTCCTGTCACTCATGTGTAGTTTGGGATTTAGAATACATACTTTGCTGTCCAAGGATGCAAACAGTATTTGCTTCTGTAAATCACCTATGAATGAGTTTTTTTTTCAGTTGTGTATGACTGATGTTTTAAAATATTGATAATGAATGGGAGATATTAGGTTACTAAATGCCAATTTGGTGGGATTTTTTTTTGTATTATTTTTAAAGCTTTTTTGCTATTCTCTTTTATCTAGTTTCTTATAATGTTGAAGTTCCTGTAGTGGTTGAATGCAAGTTCCTGAAGTGGTAAAATGTAAGCTTTAAATTCCTATATATCTAACTATATATTTATATCTCTGATGCCAATTCCCATCTGGAACTCCCTCAGTGGGGGTGGCCATGGCAATGGTCTTCATAACTAGTGAACTCCAGTGCCACTTCTTATCCTTTTAGTGCCTTACCCTTAACAGGCCACTGGCAGTGTTTGCAGACTCCTACCAAATGATCCTACAGACTAATATTACCTAATGCTGTTGCCTGTAGTGTTATAATGCAAGCTTAAGGTCATGTAGTGATATAATGCAAGCTTTAAGTTTGTACATCAGCTTGAAAGGGCAATCGGTCATTTGTTACTCTGTTTGCCCATGCCTTTATTCCATTATGTATATTTCTTTAATAACTCTTGTTTCTGTTGTTTGTGTTTGGCTCCCCTGCCAGATGAGTGTGTATGTGCTGGTGAAAGCCACATGTTTTTAACCAGCAATTGTTTTCACAGCTTTAGGTGATAGAACCTGTTCCTAGAATGGCATTTGAATTAATTAACCAAGATGAGGCATATTTTTTTAATGCTGGAAGCTGTATTATCTCCTGTACACTCTGCCAGACTTGTATGTTTTCAGTGAGAAGTCGGCATACCTTGGACTGAGTGGTTTAGTCTCTCTTCCAATTTCTTCTTCTTATAAACCTATTTACGCCTTGACTTTCCCATTAAAACATTGGCAATTACCTTGGAATTACCTAATTGTAATGTACGGGGAAGAAATTTTACACTCATAAGGTCCCATCTCGTGAACATTCTTTACCATCTTACAGTTTATTTATGTTGTCCTCAGTCAGTCTGTTCTATTCATCCACCACTCTTATACTATAAAAGTGTTTCTTGACATTCTTATTTACGTTTCTTACTTACTGTAATTTCAAGTTATGTTCCTGGTTGCTCTATCCATACATCTCTCGAAATACTGTCCACTGACCACATCATCGACCTCCTATAAAAACTTAATGGTTGTGATCACATCACTCCTCAGTCTTTTCTCATCTAAGATGGGACAGTTTAAAGTCTTAAGTCTTTCCCTGCAACTTAGCACTCTTAATTCTGGTACCATCTTTGTTGGCCTCAACTGGACCTTGTTTATTAGTTCTTTCTGCTTTAGATGACCTAACCTGAGAAATATATTATTGTTTTGGCTTTATGTGGGATAGGAATAACCTACTAAATATTTCCTTAAGTGTATAATCGAAAGCTATTCTATTATATGTGAGGAAACAGTTTGTTTTGCTAAGTGTTTCTCTAATATGGGATTCTGGCAGTAGGTTAGGAATGATGTCAACTCCCAAATCCTTCAAACACAGAGAATCCTGAAGAGTATTTCGTGCTAGATAATAAGCATAATGAGACTGTTGTTTGCTTTGTCCCGTCTTCATTACTTTAGGTGTGCTTGGGTTGAATTTCATCAACTAAGTTTCAGACCAAATTTAAAGTCTGTTTAGGTCGCCTTGTAATCTGATGCAATCCTCCTGGCTTTTCACTTCCCTCATGACCTTTGCATCATTTGGAAAAATATTTAGTTAGGATTCTATACCTTTAGGCGAGGTAATGGTCCCAGAAATGAGCCATGTGGCACTCTGCTGGTCAGCTCTACCTTTTAGAAAAGGCTCCTTCAACATGAGTCCTTTGTTCCCTCCCTCTGATACAGTCTGTCTGTTGTAGGAGCTCCACCCCCTATTTCTGCCTGGGGATCCAACCTCTTAACCAGCCTCCCATGTAGTATAGTGTTAAATGCTTTCTGGCCATCTAGATGCAAACAGTCTCACGCAGCCATCCCTTTAGTGTAGGACTAAGCTCACTTTCTCATAGAACTCTAAAGAGATTTTTTACACATAACCTCCTTTCCCTCTGTCACTCACTAAGGAAATTTCTCAGTAAGAAGTCACCCATTTACTTTCTAATAATCTTCTCCAGAACATTACATACCAAGGATCTTATCCTGCTCTCATCTCCCTGATTCACCCATCTATCACAGTCATCCTCCCACTTAGGTAAAGACTCACTCGTCCACTCAGTTGCTCACTTGCTCACCTCATCCACACAACATACACATCCACTCAGACTGATCGACTTCAACTCACACATCCACCATTTGCCTCTAATCCACCTACTTCGAAACAACATACATTTTTCTTTATTCTACATTTTGTTATATTTTGAATTAATAAACTTTTCTGATATGGAATCAATACTGGTGAATAATGTCCACATCTAAAAGCATGTAATATGAATCCTTCCCTTCAGAAACCTCACAGCAGTTCTCACTTTCAGGTCTGGTTTTCCATCATGCCGGGGAAGGTGACCAGCATCTCATAGTAATCAAGAAAGACGCCCCATCACAGGCCCTTTGGGAGTTCATTAAAGGTCAGTAAACTTTGTCTCAGTCTGTGATTTCCATCTGCACATGGGCATTTAGATACACAGTTGGAGGCAGTGATGGCCTGAGGGGAGGGAAAACTGGGCAACTGCCTGGTGCCCTACATGTTGGAGGCCCCCAAAACTATATGCATTCTTTGTACTATTTGAATTACTATGCATTACTTGTATTATCAGTATTGTGTTGATACTTTTATTGCAGTTTCAAGGATGGGACAAGTGAAATTGACATTAGAAGTATTTGACTTGCTCATAGGTCATCAGAATTTATCCTCCAAGGGACCCCAGTTAACTCTCATCCCTGGGTCCCAACAACCTTAAGGTTACCTCTGCTGGAAGTATGGTGTATAGGTCTGAGTGTGTGAGTGCATGCATTTCTCAAGGACTGACATCAATTATGCATTTGATATATTACTCCAGAGTACTTGAGAATATGTAGTGATTTTGTAAGGAAATTTCACCGTCCAAGAGCTGAGTATACTTTAGAATAATTTTATATATATTGTTAAAGGCTTCAGGTATAAACAAAAGTCATCACAGAGGCCCAATTATGAATAGAATATACAATTAGTAAAGAAAATAGAGGTAAAAAGTAAAGGGAAAGTCGTAGTTTTTACAAAAGGCATGAAAAGGCAAATAGTGCCAAAACCTAGATGTACAGGGAAAGAAACCAAAGTCATAACAGCCCTCCCTTACAGCTACTAAGGAATGCACATTAGTTATATGAAACAGTGGCTTGTGGAGTACTGTGAGTTCTCTTTTAGGGTGGAGGTGTCAAGACAGGCAACTCTGGAGAAGAGAAATCAGAGTCATAACTACAGGACAGAGAGAGCAAAGAACATGGAGTAGGGAAAGTAGATTTATGTTAATGAGGTAAACATGGAAGAGAATGTGCAAGTGCTGAGTCAGCTGTTGATTCGTCATATGATGAACTATGATGCTGATTGAACTATAATGCAGAAGAGCAAAACTTATGACCATAGAGAAAGCAAAGATAGTATCAAGCAAATGTTATTAAGGGAGAGATCTTAATTCTCAAAGATGGATTTAGGCACACCTTAAGGAGATGGAGAAGAATCCTATAGTTTTGTGAGAAAGTTATTGTACTGGAGAGGTGTTCAGAAAGCAGAAGAAATGATATGTGTAACTATGAAGTCATTTCTCATTTTCCCTTGGTGTTTGAGGAATAAATGAAGGACAGCCATCCATTTATGGGGTTCTGAGTCTTGAGGTAAGATATAATCAGTGCATTACAGAATTTTTGGCTCCCCTCACATGTATTTAGTGAAATTAAGTAGTATAAGAACCCCGGTGCTTTTGATGTATCAAAGCTCTTTAAAAGATTTGGATTTTTTGAAATCTTGACTAGATGATCAACAATGAGCATTATAATTCTTGCATTTCACAATCCCATTCACCTGTCACTATACATCATTTTTTTTGACAAAGTCACATATTCCTTTCCTAATGTATCATGACTTTCTAACTTGTATCCTTTCAGAGTACGACACCGTGAAACATTCTGTACAAATTAAGGATTGTCAAAGTGATGATATGCCAGCATCCGATGAAGTTTGCCGGTTTTCCCCCTCTTGGCTTGATGAGACTTGTCATGAGGCAAATAGCTGGGGATACACGACTGGTAAACCTTGCATCCTCCTGACTATCACAAAGGTTGGAAAGAGACTAATTTTTCACCAAGTGGAGATGATTGATTTTTCATATAAGTTACCTGTCTCAATCACAGAGAAATTTAGAGAAAATGTATATTATTTCATATTCAGGACCTTTATCTTTGTTCTTTTGGTGCACAGTGAATAGCTTAAACCTTAGTAGAATTGGAACAATCTAAGCTATAGTTATCTTTAGAGAACTATATCAGTATGATATTTCATATAAATGTCGAGTTATTGAGGATGTTTAAAACATTTATAAGCTCATAATGACAATGCCCATCCAATCTATGGCCATGGCCCCTAGTCCCCGGCGTCATGGGGTGCTAAGAATCTCCGGGTTTCAGCCTGACTCTACT
>JAYMFT010408331.1:0-18419 GCA_038088735.1 Panulirus argus | reverse complement strand
TATATATATATATATATATATATATATATATATATATATATATATATATATATATATATATATATATGAATCATTAGATATACATATGTAAACAGTATACAAGAAAAGCAAGTCCATTTATGATAATAAGGATAATGGCCGCAGTAATGACTGCTTTAGACATCATAGCCCAAGAGGGACAGAAAGAATTGTATACGACTCCCATTACGGTGGCTGGAGTCGTTTTATTTTCGATATTATGCTGATCTAAGTCCATGACGACAATCAAGCCATACTACTCAGTGAGACTGAAGATGCGACCCTCCAATTTCACGGCGTGACCTTTGACCTAACCTCTACGGCTCCGGTCAAAAGACGATCCATCATAACCAGTTATCAAAATGATTAAAAGTTATGAGACCCCAGAGCACTTAAAAATGCATGCAAGAGTTGAGTCAACCTGGCGCAGGAAACGCTCTGCGACAATTCATAGAAAACGGAGAGAAACTCTGAACGTTGAGCATGGAGGATTGGATAATAAGAGGACAGGATTGAATAATGTGGAGACAAAGTTATCAATGAATCAGAGCGCTCAAAGGACTGGATATTATTAATATATACATCGAGTTACCACTGAGATGACGTACTTGGGGGTTTGGATGACATGGAGAAAGACAGTCATCAATAAAACACCGCTCATGGAGAAATGGATAACGTGGAGACAGACTTCTGACTTGCCACAAAAACTGCGTGCATGCAAGACTGAACAACATCGAGAAAGGTTATTATTACTGAAATTTACGGCGTTGCATTATTCCCGGGTTAGTGAGGATTGCTCCTCTTCTCCTTAAGCTTATATAAATTGAGGAGATCAAGGTTAAGACGGAGGCTGTCGTGATAAAAGATAGCGAGCTGGAAGGTAATGCAGGGCGTAAATACATGTCTGTGCGGTTATACATATGTATACATACTGAAGAATATGCCTGTGTATATTTGTTTATATAAATATATATATATGTATGTATACGTGTGTGTGTGTGTGCGTTTAAATTACTCTTTGTTATACGTATAGAAACACAGTGAGACAAGGCTAAAGGTGACATGGCATTGTCGTCGTATTTATAAAAAGGGACATCATCAATGAATCCTTAAGCTCAAAAGTTACTATACCACTGAACATGTGGGTACGACTCTCAGGTACGACGGTTCGACTCTTTGAGCTCTGCGTGTAAGGCCCTTGAGCAAAGACGTTATGGCCCTTGAACACGACGATTCAACCCTTGGATCGGGTTTAAGGCCCTGTCAAAGGGTCGCATCGTCGTGCTCTAGGGCCTAGCATTGGAATTTTGCCCAATTCTGTTTACGGTTCTCTCTCTCTCTCTCATGCAAAAGCCAAAAAAAAACTAGTAAATACCAGGAACCATAATAGCTACAAATGCACGCAGTATACAAACACGAAACTCAAATTCCCATTCGAATTCGTTGTCCGAAACGAGCAATTTGTCCCGTATTTCCTGTGCCTGCTCTGTGCCCCCGTGCATTATCATGCGAAAGGGAGTCCAGCCGTCTTTTGTTATTTCGACCTTAGCGGAGGCATTATACCTCTGGCTTTGATCACGGGGACAGAGTCTAGTTTCATGCATACCTGATTATTGGTTTTCATGATGCGAGAGTCAGATTAAAGGTATGCAAGATAGCAGGCATAACAGTTGAACCTTCATGACGGCAGGCAGCTATTGGAAGGTGGAATCGACCTGAACTGTCGTAAGTTTCTTTTACTGACCTCGTCTATTGCTCTTCTGACCTCGCTTAAGTTGGATATTTCTTTTTTCACAAAAAAAAAATTCGTTCTCTACGTAATTACCTGTAATTACCGATTTCTACCGTACGAAGAGGGAGTTTTATCTTCTTGGAACCCCAACTTCTGAGCTAATTCTATCATAAAACTTAAATTTCTGCATTTGTCCACATTTACCACATTCTCATTTAATTCATTCCATTTACCCGCTGCTCTCACACCATAAACGTAATTCTTTACATCTTTTCTGACAAGCATCTTCCTTAATTTCATGTTATGTCCTTTGGATGCTCCATCTCAACATCTTTCAAGGAATTAACTGCTCATTGTCTACGCCATCAATCTGGTTTACATATCTAAAGGTTGTAAACAGGTCACCCACTGTCCCCTCTTCCATGGTGAGCAAATTCAAGGCCTCTGGCCTTTCCCTGTTAACTCAGCTCTCTTAAATCTGGTACCATCTTTGTTGCCCTCCTCTGTACCTTCTCTAATGACTCTTTATGCTTCTTGATGTATGGTGACCAAGTCTGAGAAGAATATTTCTTATAGCCTTATGTAGGATGTGAAAAGCTTGCTTAATATTTCTTTATCATTATACTTGAATGTATTTTCGAATATTAGTCAGCAGAAATATAGGACTCTGACGATAGATTAGGGACGATGTCAACTTGTAAAATCTCCCCCATCACACACACATACACACACACACACACACAACTCTAACAAATTAATGAAGAATAATTCCCAAATTAAATAAATAAAGGAGTCCTGAAGCTTGACGGACTTTTTGAACCTCTTTTCGAGGAAAGGACTTTCTAAACAGAAGTCTTGGTTGTCCTACTGCAAACTAACAGATCGTTTCAAAGGGTATATGAACTCTTGTGTTGGTCTATTTCAAGCGACTGTCCCGTTATTTTTCTGGGACACAACAACCCTATTCTTTACCGTCACACGACCGGTATATTCTCACCGCTAAACGACCGGTTGTCACTGGCCGACCTGTAGTAAACAGGTTACACGAATATTATTTGTCTGGGCCCAAAGTACTTTTTAGTTTACCGTTCCAGGGACGCGCGTTTAATCTCTCTCTCTCTCTCTCTCTCTCTCTCTCTCTCTCTCATCCACTGACCACGGAGGTATGTATATGTATATATATATATCACCTGAACCACCCGCCTAAGTATCGGGAGAGTTAGTGACGGCTGCGCAGTGTGCCAGCGCTTCTGTGGCTGACAAGCGCCTCTGGCGTAGGTAGCTGTCTCTTCCCTCTGCCTCACCCATGCGTGGACTGCTGGCTTTCAGTCCACAAACATACAGTGTCTCCATCTCGTACATAACACTTGACAAAACGTAACTGACACGACTCGTTCTTTTGTTACCTCTAGTACGCCATACGCAATAGCCCTGCCTTTAGACAAAACCTCGTTGTAAGTACTGGTAATTATATACTGTGATAATAGACCTAATAAGATAAGCCAACGAAAAATAATAGTAAATATTCACATAATACTCTCTCGGTAGCTGTGAAATATTAGAAATAAAATTCCAGTTTTTTCCTTTACTTGATCTTATTAATTCTATGCGAGAGTAAAATACCCTTGGTATATCCAACAAATACTTGCATCATCAACAAAGATAACATGGGGTATCAATCTAACTTTTCCGATTATGACGGCATAGTTTCACATTATCCGGATTAAAATCACCTAATTCGCTCCAGTAATATTGGATTAATTGTGAAGCTTACATTGCCTTGCTAATGTGCGTCAGATCTCGTAATCTTCATTATGCGTCATATATATATATATATATATATATATATATATATATATATATATATATATATATATATATATATATGACCTTTTTGACAAAAATAAATGAAACAGAACATAAAGAGAAAACACCATCTGGACTTTGCCTCTAACCTCTCCTGATCTTTTGTTTCTCTCTCTTTATATATATCTGACTTCGTTGAACATCATCTAACATTTTCTGCTTTCTCGGGCTCTACACCTACACCAGGTGTTTTGTCCTGGCTAACGAAGGATCAACACCTGTGTCAGGTGTTCTGTCCTCGCTAGCGAAAGCTGCACAACTGCAGCAGGTGTCCTGACCTCGCTAACCAGGTCTCCACTTATAAGTGTATCATCCATCTGCCTCACTGTTCCTTTCAAGAAACGCTCAACTCCCTACAAATACCCAGTCACTAGGTAATTCTCGAGTCTTTCTAGTACCCAGTCACTATGGAAACAATTTTTTCTCGTACTCAGTTTCCAGGTAAACCTCAAGTCTTTTGTTTCCAGTCACAAGGTAAACCTCGAGTCTTTCTAAAACCCAGGCACTAGGTAAACCCCGATTCTTTCTAGTATCCAGTTACTGCCTAACGCTTCAATTCCTTGTAGAATTCAGTCACCAGTCAATGCTCCAATCTTTCTAATGCCCAGTTACTATGTAATGCTCCCGTCTTTCTTCTAGTAACTGGTCACTCTTTTATGCTCCAGTCTTGTTTTTTTTTTTTTCATTTTACTACTGAATTGTCCACTTCTGCCAAGAAGTGCCCTCAACAACCCATTTCTCCACATTTTTCTACTTCATCTCTCGCGAACACCTTCATCACTTGCAGTCGCTATCTTGTTAAGAAATCCCTCAGCGTTGGTCGTATAGCTTGCGTGATGAGACTTCCTGCGGGATCCAAGATACCATAAGAAGCGCAATTGTACTTCAGGAGACTCGTATCAGATTTGCCTCCTGCGTCCAGTGAATTAAGAGAGAATCCTTTCCTTTCTCAGTTAGCTATTGACTTTTAGAAAGCGCTCGGCTCGGGGAGGGAGATGAAAAGCACCAAACATGGTAAGCAAAGAGATGCACTCACGTGAATAAAAGTGTCTTTTGAGAATACTTGGAGTTGGGGGACAATATGAGGCTTGGTGGGTGGCTGGCTGGGAGTAGGACAGAGATGGTCGACAGAACGAGACAGAATGTTTCCTTCCGAATCCGGTCTGATGATTCGTTTCTGTCGTATTCGGTTGTTTCGCTCGTTTCATTTCTTTCCATCCTCGATTTCCCTCGTACTATGCTGCCCCTTGGGGAAGTGATTCTGACAGATAGTTGTCTGGATGGCTGAATATGACTGCCACGTATGAAAACATTTCTTCTTCAATGTGTAGTCTATCTAATCTATAACATTACTGCTCCCAGCTGATTCGAATCAGACTAAGATACATAACACCCCAGGAAAAAGAGACACTTTGCATTTCTAGTTTTCAATTTTGTTGTTACATTTCTCAAAACGTTTTTTGAAATAGTTTTAGCTTTGAACGTTTCAAATATAGGTGGGTCAACTCTCGGCTATACAGAGGAAGAGATATAAGATGAATCCTCTCATTGTGACATGCTTACCTCTCTCCGCTAAAGACGTCTCATCGACATCTCAGAAGTTAAAAGGCCACTCAGTCAGCATCTGAGAGCACTGAGGTAAACTGGCCACTCAGTCAGCATCTGAGAGCCCTGAGATAAACTGGCCACTCAGTCAGCATCTGAGAGCCCTGAGGTAAATTGGCCACTCAGTAAGCATCTGAGAGCCCTGAGGTAAACTGACCACTCAGTCAGCATCTGAGAGCCCTGAGGTAAACTGGCCACTCAGTCAGCATCTGAGAGCCCTAAGGTAAATTGGCCACTCAGTAAGCATCTGGCAGCCATGAGGTAAATTGGCCACTCAGTAAGCATGTGGGAGCCCTGAGGTAAACTGGCCACTCAGTCAGCATCTGAGAGCCCTGAGGTAAACTAGCCACTCAGTCAGCATCTGAGAGCCCTGAGGTAAATTGGCCACTCAGTCAGCATCTGACAGCCCTGAGGTAAACTGGCCACTCAGTAAGCATGCGAGAGTCCTGAGGTAAACAGACTAATCCGTGAGCATCCGAAAACTATGACAAGCTATTCAGTTAGTACCTGAAACTGTGAGAAAACAGACCTTTTGGTGTTATCCAAGAAGACTGAGAAAGAGTTCCTTTTTTACTGGGCAACCAAGAATCCGGGTAAACAAGCCACTCACTAAGCATCAGAGAACTATGAGGTAGACAGGCCACTTAGTAGGCAAACGAGAACAGTGAGATCAACATTCCACTCAGTGAGGATCTTAGTAAGAACCATGGGGTAAACAGGCCACTCAGCGAGCACCCAAAAGGAAACAAGCCATTCAATAGGCAACCAACAACCCTGAAATAACAAACAGGCCATTCTGCAAGCGTCCTGATTCTCTGGGCCCAGCCACTGAGCTCTGGGATGCAATAACGTTAAAGGGAATGACGCAATCTGACCTGATTAGTACCCAATTCATCCTCCCGAGTGCACATGTCTCACTTTATTAACTGCGACCACACTTGTTCCACGATGACCCTTTGGAACCCCCATCAGGTGTCTGTCAGTAGCCTTGAGATCCGTTTGACTCTGCTGTTAACCTTGGACTGACAGTATGAATATTTCTGGGATACATTTTTCTTTTATACTCTTAAAACGCAAAACTCTATAAATTCTGATCTGCATTAACAAGCATCCAACGGTCTGTTGCTGTCTGTTCCCATCTGTAATCCATGTGTTCTATCTAGTCTTTCATGAGAGGGGTCTTGGCATAGTACGTATGCGCCTTTTTGTAACTAATGTATAGCGTCACAGCGTGAAACAAGCTGTCCATAGTAAACAGAACTCCCACACTGAACAGAACTCCTACACTGACCCTTTAAGCACGACGGTAAGATTCTTGAACACGACGGTACTGTACCCTTAAACACAACGGTACGACCCGTAGTTATGAGGGGCTGGCCTTTAATAAAGACCCGGAAAATCGTATCGTTGTTTACAAAGATCACAGGTTATTTTTCACGGTAGTGCTCAAGAATCGTACCTTACGTGGCGCTCAAGAGGGTACGATTCTGAACTTAACAGCATCAGAATTCACGAGAGAGAGAGAGAGAGAGAGAGAGAGAGAGAGAGAGAGAGAGAGATTTCAACCAACCTGAGGCAGCTCTATGCGTCAGAAGGACTGGCCTTGGGACGTGGAAAACATGGACCTCCACAGGAGTAAAACCTTGAAGGAAAATTCTCTGAGGAGCGTACCCTGAGCCAGGCTACCATGGTAATATATTTACGCCAGTCGTATTCCACCCTTCTCACCTACAACGGCTTCAGGACGTCAACAACCTCGTCAGCTGACTCCATACTTTCCCATCCAAATGTCACCGTCTTTTACTCAAAAAAAGGTATTCCTCACCTCCTTCGCTTCTATGGCAGTCACACAGAGGCTCCATTTGCGTAATGCTATTTCAAGTCAGTATCAATTAGCCTCCTAGAGCCCATTCGTGTAACTTGTATTGTCTTTGGGAATTCGCTCAATTACCTGCCACGCGTATACACAAGTCTGAACGTATCTGTTGTCAATGTGCAGTAAACTGTCCAGGTGTATTTGTTTTAAAATGTAGAGTATACTATCCTGACGATGCAGTAAACTGTCCAGATGTATTTGTTTTGAAATGTAGAGTATACTATCCTGACGATTTCGTTTCTTTTGCATGGTTAACTATCCTGGTGTATTTGCTGTGTTTGTCGATTCTAACGACGAAATATTCCAGTGAATTTCCCGTTACTCATTCACACGACATCTAGCCTTTTATATCCAGGACAGACCTTATAACCAGCCCTTCATTTGTCAATAATTAATACCAGAAGATTTCAAAATAATACCCTAGGCGTCGGGACTCAAGGAAGTCAAAAGTCCCGTTCCTTCAAAAAAAAAACATCGAAAAATTCGCATAAATCTGATGCAAGATCGTATTGAAGAGAGACTCAATCCCTTTGGCGATGGAGTTCTGGACTCCACCCTAAGAGCATTAACATGTAAAAGACGTTGACGAGGACCGAGTCTTTGGACACAAAGATGTTGAGTCATGGCAGACGGGGGCTATTGACGTCTGGAGGCCATTGTTGCTGGATGTGTGGAAGACGACTTGGTGAAAAACCTTACCTTCCCATGGCAGCCTGGGTCAGGGGGGAACGCTTCTATGAAGTCACGAAGAGGAGTATTTTTCTTGGAGGGACATATTCTTGAGGGTTTCAGGTTTCGTCTGGGCTTCCTGAGGAGAGGCTGTGTAGGAAAAATTATGCAACCACTACGAGAGAGACTGAAAGACTCTCTCTCTCTCTCTCTCTCTCTCTCTCTCTCTCTAAAATGTATTCTAGTGTTAAATCGAGGATCTCAATTGTGAGTACGTGGGAACAATCCTTGAGCACGACGGTACATTCCTTAGGCACGGTGGCCTGTCCTTTTGACCTGACCCTTATATACCTTATCTCCCAAAATCATTACAAAAAAAAGATATATGAAAATAATCTCTACCACTTTTATCAACTTTCAACCTACTAATTTTGCACCTCCACAACTTCTTCCTGATCCTTTCTTCATTAAAATCAGAATCTCTCTCTCTCATTTGCGCCACCCAAATCAACAGCACTTCCTCCCAAATCATGTTCCCCGGATCTGTAGGACAGTACGGCTTCCCAATGCTGGTTAATAAGGAAGTCTACCACTTGCTATGATTGTGAATAGCTTCCTTCCCTATCTTTACTTGCAGTATTTCCCCTTCCTTCGCTGTCTTCACTAACAGTATTTCTCTTCCTTCACTATCTTTACTTTCATTTCCTCGTTCAGGAGTGCCTTGCAACACAAGCATCTCCATCAGCAACACCCATCACACTTTCTATGCCCAACAACACTCTACCTCAACTTGTTCCTCTGCACACAGTATCTCCCACACTGTTTATGTCCATCAACACTATTTCTCACGCCATCCATCTTCATCAATCCTATATCCAACACCTTGTATAATTTTTAGCAATTTTTGATGTCCTCTTTACCTCTATCAACATTATCTCATCAACCGATTCCTCCAGTCAATCTATCTCCATCATCGGTGTCTACCAATCCTCATATTTCCACCATCAACAGTTCTCTTCCTAATCCAGCTAATTAAATCCCGGCAGTCTTCTCCCCGTATCTAATTACACCCATGACATGTTAATTATACTCAACAAGTTCAGCTCTTGTTAATGAGGCATTTATCGTCCCTCTTATATCATAATCTATACTCTTTTCCCGTAATGCTATTCCACTATTCTCATTCAAATCATTACATGTGAAAAATGTTATTCATATCTCCATATCTTTCTTTTAACTAAAACTTTGAACTAGATTCATTTGACCAAATTCACTTTTTGGCGTTTCTTTGTCAATGAAAGTTAGATAGAGTGAATTTTTATCTCCGTGGTTATTTTTTATTTACATTGATAATCTAATTATATTTATCGTGTTTACTATATACAATGCACCCAATGTTTAGTACCAAAATGTAATGCAATTCATGACAGGACTTTCAGCTTTGAGTGGTCATGCACAGGACAAAGACAAGAGGAAAACAGACCGTAGATTAGATGCAATTAATATAGTTAAAATGTTATAGTTAATAGAAGAGAATTGAGAAAGACATAAATTCTTAAACATAAAATGATTTTAAGATGAGAAATGTAAAAATGCCGTTAGGGAAAGTACAGATTATGTTACAGCACATCAGCAAGCACGACTAATATCTCATTAGCATGAGTGGAATTTAATTAGTATAATTAATAATGTCCCTGGTGTAATTAAACTCTGGGAAGTGGTAATACGTTGATATATTGGATTATGGAGATATTGTTAATGTAAATACAATGAGTGGGAGATACTGTTGATGGAAATACAATGACTAGGAGATATTATTAATGAAAATACAAGGTCTACGAGTTATTGTTCAGGGAAATACAAGGTCTGAGAGACATTAATGATCGAAATACAAGGTCTGGGACATATTAGTGATAGAAATACAAGTGCCAGGAGGTATTAGTGTTGGAAGTACAAGGGCTGGGAGTTATTAGAGTTGGAGATACAAGGGCTGAGAGATATTAGTGATAGAAACACAAAGGCTTGGAGATATTAGTTATAAAAATACAAGGGCTGGGAGATATTAGTGATAGAAATACAAGGGCTGGGAGATATTAGTGGTGGAGATACAAGGGCTGGGAGATATTAGTGATAGAAACAAAAAGGCTTGGAGATATTAGTTACTGAAATACAAGGGCTGGGAGATATTGGTTATAAAAATAAAAGGACTGGGAGATATTAATGACAGAAATATAAGGGCTGGGAGATGTTAGTGATAGAAATACAAGGTCTGGGAGATATTAGTGGTGGAGATACAAGGGGTAGGAGATATTAGTAATAGAAACACAAGGGCTGGGACATAATAGTGATAGAAATACAAGGGCTGGGAGATATTAGTGATAGAAATAAGAGGGCTGGGAGATAATACTGACAGAAATAAAAGGGCTGGGACATATTAGTGATAGAAATACAAGGGCTGGGAGATATTAATGATGGATATACAAAGGCTGGGAGATATTAGTGATAGAAATACAAGGGCTGGGAGAAATTAGTGATAGAAATACAAGGGCTGCGAGATATTAGTGATAGAAATACAAGCGCTGGGAGATATTAGTGATAGAAATACAAGGGCTGGGAGATATGAATGATAGAAATAAAAGGGCTAGGAGATATTAATGATAGAAATACAAGGGCTGGAAGATATTACTGATAGAAATACAAGGGCTGGGAGATATTAGTGATAGAAATAAAAGGGCTGGGAGATATTGATAGAAATACAAGGGCTGGAAGATATTAGTGGTAGAAATAAAAAGGCTGGGAGATATTAGTGGTGGAGATAAAAGGGCTGGGAGATATCAGTGATAGAAATACAAAGGCTGGGAGATATTAGTGATAGAAATACAAGTGCTCGGAGATATCAGTGATAGAAATACAAGACCTAGGAGATATTAGCGATAGAAATACAAGGGCTGGGAGATATTAGTGATAGAAATACAAGGGGTGTGAGATATTAGAGATAGAAATACAAAAGCTGGGAGATATTAGTGATAGAAATGCAACGGCTGGGAGATATTAGTTGATAGAAATACAGGGGCTGGGAGATATCAGTGATAGAAATACAAGGGCTGTGAGATATTAGTGATAGAAATACAAGGGGTGAGAGATATTAGAGATAAAAATACAAAAGCTGGGAGATTTTAGTGACAGAAATGCAAAGGCTGGGAGATATCAGTTAGAGAAATACAAGGGCTGGGAGATATTAATGACAGAAATACAACGGCTAGGAAATACCAGAGATAGAAATACAAGGGCTGGGAGATATCAGTGACAGAAATACAAGGGCTGGGAGATATCAGTGATAGAAATGCAAGGCCTGGGAGATATTAGTGATTGAAACACAAGGGCTGGGAGATATTACTGATAGAAATGAAAGGGCTGGGAGATATTAGTGATACAAATACAAGGGCTGGGAGATATTAGTGATACAAATACAAGGGCTGGGAGATATTAGTGATACAAATACAAGGGCTGGAAGATATTAATGACAGAAAGACAAGGGCTGGGAGATATTAATGATAAAAACACAAGGGCTGAGAGATATTACTGATACAGGGACTGGGAAAAATTACTGATAAAAATAAAAGGGCTGGGAGATATTAATGATAGAAATACAAGGGCTGGAAGATATTAGTGATAGAAATACGAAGGCTGGGAGATATTAGAGGTGGAGATACAAGGGCTGGGAGATATCAGTGATAGAAATACAAGGGCTGGGAGATATTAGTGATAGAAATACAAGGGCTGAGAGATATCAGTGATAGAAATACAAGGGCTGGGAGATATTAGTGATAGAAATACAAGGGCTAGGAGATATTAGTGATAAAAATACAAGGGGTGTGATATATCAGAGATAGAAATACAAATGCTGGGAGATATTTGTGGTGGAGATAAAAGGGCTGGGAGATATCAGTGATAGAAATACAAGGGCTTGGAGATAATAGTGATAGAAATGCAAAGGCTGGGAGATATTAGTGACAGAAATGCAAAGGTTGGAAGATATCAGTGATAGAAATACAAGGGCTGGGAGATATAAGTGATAGAAATACAAGGGTTGAAGATATTAGTGGTGGAGATACAAGGGCTGGGAGATGTCAGTGATAGAAATACAAGGGCTGGGAGATATCACTGATATAAATACAAGGGCTGGAGATATTAATGATAAAAATGTAAAGGCTGGGAGATATTAATGATAGAAATACAAGGGCTGGGAGATATTAGTGATAGAAATACAAGGACTGGGAGACATCAGTGATAGAATTACAAGGGCTGGGAGATATCAGTGATAGAAATACAAGGGCTGGGAGATATCAGTGACAAAAATACAAGGGCTGGGAGATATCAGTGATACAAATGCAAGGCCTGGGAGATATTAGAGATAGATAGACAAGGAGTGTGATATATTAGCGATAGAAATACAAAAGCTGGGAGATGTTAGTCATAGAAATGCAAGGGCTGGGAGATATTAGTGATAGAAATGCAAAGGCTGGGAGATATCAGTGATAGAAATACAAGGGCTGGGAGATATTAGTGATAGTAATTCAAGGGCTGGAAGATATTAGTGGTGAAGATACAAGGGCTGGGAGATATCAGTGATAGAAATACAAGGGCTAGGAGATATCAGTAATAGAAATAAAACGGCTGGGAGACACTAGTGATAGAAATGCAAAGGCTGGGAGATATTAGTGATAGAAATGCAAAGGCTGGGAGATATTAATGATAGAAATACAAGGGCTGGGAGATATTAGTGACAGAAATACAAAGGCTGGGAGATGTCAGTGATAGATATACAAGGGCTGGGAGATATCAGTAATAGAAATACCAGGACTGGGAGATATTAGTGATAGAAATACAAGGGCTGGGAGATATTAGTGGTGGAGATACAAGGGCTGGGATATATCAGTGATAGAAATACAAGGGCTGGGAGATATCAGTGATAGAAATACAAGGGCTGGGGGAAAATGATAGAAATACAAGGGTTGGGAGATATTAGTGATAGAAATACAAGTGGTGTGAGATATCAGAGATAGAAATACAAAAGCTGGGAGATATTAGTGATAGAAATGCAAGGGCTAGGAGATATTAGTGACAGAAATGCAAAGACTGGGAGATATCAGTGATAGAAATACAAGGGCTGGGAGATATCAGTAATAAAATACAAGGGCTGGGAGATATCAGTGATAGAAATACAAGGGCTGGGAGATATTAGTGATAGAAATGCAAAGTCTGGGAGATATTAATTATAGAAATACAAGGCCTGGGAGATATTAGTGATAGAAATACAAGGGCTGGGAGATATCAGTGATAGAAATACAAGGGCTGGGAGATATCAGTGATAGAAATACAAGGGCTGGGAGATATTAATGACAGAAATACAAGGGCTGGGAGATATTAGTGATAGAAATACAAGTGGTGTGAGATATTAGAGATAGAAATTCAAAAGCTGGGAGATATTAGTGATAGAAATACAAGGGCTGGGAGATATTAGTGATAGAAATGCAAAGGCTGGGAGATATCAGTGACAGAAATACAAGGACTGGGAGATATCAGTGATAGAAATACAAGGACTGGGAGATATCAGTGATAGAAATACAAGGGCTGGGAGATAGTGATAGAAATGCAAAGGCTGGGAGATATTAATGATAGAAATACAAGGGCTGGGAGATATTACTGATAGAAATACAAGGGTTGGGAGATATCAGTGATAGAAATACAATGGCTGGGAGATATCAGTGATAGAAATACAAAGACTGGGAGATATCAGTGATAGAAACACAAGGGCTGGGAGATATCAGTGATAGAAATACAAGGGCTGGGAGATAGTAGTGATAGAAATACAAGGGCTGGGAGATAGTAGTGATAGAAATACAAGGGGTTTGAGATATCAGTGATATTAATACAAGGACTGGGAGATATTAACGATAGAAATACAAGGGGTGTGAGATATTAGTGATAGAAATACAAGTGCTGGGAGATATTAGCGATAGAAATACAAGATCTGGGAGATATTAGTGATAGAAACACAGGGGCTGGAAGATATTAGTGACAGAAATACAAGGGCTGTTTGATATTGGTGGTGGAAATACAAGGATCGTGAGGTATTAGTTTTGAAAATACATTTGCTGGGAGATATTGATGATGAGAATTCAAAGTCTAGGAGATATTGGTGATGAAAATTCATAAGCTAGGAGATACTGATGTTGAAGATTCAAAGGCTAGGAGATACTGTTGATGGAAATAACAGGGTTGGATTATAGTGTTCATGGAATTTTAGGATACAGAACGTATATCATCTAGGAATATTGTTGCTCGGAATATGCAGTATTGCTGGAGTATACATACTGCCAGCGATAAAGTTGATGATACAGATTCTTGGAAATATTTCTGTATGAGATACGGGATAAGGGGGACATTGCTGAAGGAGATGCAGATAATGTTACATGTAGTAAAAGATGAGTCATTGTTATTGGTGCTACACGGTGTTGGAGATAGCGTTGATGGAGATACAGTGTGGGAGATTATGCTACATGAGAAACAAGCTGAGGTAGATAGCGTTCATGGGCAAACAGTGTTACAGATATTGTTGGAGGAGGCACAGAGTGTGCACGATAGTGTTGTTGAAGATGGAGAGGACGGTAGATAGTGATGACGGACATACAGATCACGACAGATAGTCTTGATGGAGAAATACAGTGCAGTAGATCGTTGTAAAAGAAAATACAAAGTGTGGTAGATGCTGTTGATATAGTGGACAAGTACTGAGGGACACTGTCGAAGGGAGTCACGCTTTGTGGACGACGCCGTTGGTGGAGACAGAGGGAATGAATGAACTCTATATAAATAAAACAATTGAGAGTGTTCCTTAAGAAAACGCAAGGGTACGGAGAGAGGTCCGTATCGATCGGATGGGTAAAGCATGAAGAATGCTTTGCTCAGAGACAATAATGTGAAAGAATAGCTCAGTTCGCCAGGAAATCGCTTCCTTTTTTCTTTAAGGATTTGTAGGAAAATGTTCACAGACACAGGGAAAATTGCCATGAGAACAAGAGATGGAAAAATAATATTTTGACAAGACTATAAGAGAAATGAGGTAAGGAAGGTAAATCGCGTATAGAAATATATATCGTATTGAAGAAAGTTATTTTCCTCACCACGAACATAATATATACAAATATATATACATATATATATATAAATACACACTTAATTGTCGTTTCCTGTGTTTACAAAGTAGCGCCAGGGACAGACGGAGGCTGCATTAGCCCACATCCATTCTCCAGCTGTCATCTGTAATGCACCAAAACCACAGCTCCCTATCCACATCCAGGCCCCTACAGACCGTGGTTCAGTCCACTGACAGCACGTCGACCCCTGTGTACGAAATCGTTCTAATTCACTCTAGCACGTGCACTCTTTTCACCTTCCCTCAAGTTCAGGCCCAGATCACTCAAAATATTTTTTCCAATTCACTCTTCCATCTCCAACTCGGTCTCCCCTTTTCCCCTCGTTCCCTCCATTTCTGACATGAACACACATCGTCTTTGTCGAACTCTCATCACACATTCTCTCCATATGACCACACCATATCAGCCCACCCTCTTTCAGCTCTGTCGACTACTCTCATTTTATCACCACACATCTCTCTCACCCTTCTATCACCTGCTCGAGCAAACCGCTTCACACCACATACTGTCCTCAAACATTCTATTACAACACCTACAGAGTATAGTCTCTTTGACGGGACTATACTCTGGTAAAATGACGATAAATACAGCCTTGCCCAAGGTGACTTTTCATACCCTGAGAAATCCCGAGTATGCTATGTCCCGTGTGTATTATATCTGAAATACGTATCTAATAATTATTACCAGTTGCAAGTAAAATCGCTTTCTTAAAAGAGGAACAGAGGTTTTATTAAGAGAAGAGAGAGGGACCAGCAGCGAATTTTATGATGATGGAGAGGCAAATGTCTGAGGAAATTGCTTGACAGACTTGCAAAAGAGAATTGACAGTTAATGGAAATTTGTTAAGGAAATGAAGAGAATATTGGATAACCCTTCTGAGGGCACGGGAGGCCCAGGAAATTGCTAATGTAAGGCCCGAAAGAGGAGGCAGACTCCACTGTTTACGGAGATGCGAGAAGTTGCACGAACTGTTTGCTGGATTTGGACTTTTTTGTTTGCCTCAGTGAGGCTGTAAAAGAAAAAAGACATAAAAAGTCTGTTTGCTTTACAGGTCTGAAAAAGGCTATTGAGAGTTCTTCTTTATAGTGTGGGAAATTCTGTTTGCTTTACAGATACAAGAACATTGTTTGCAGAAGGCTTGGAGATGAGTATTTGCTTCAATTTGATGCTAGAAGATGAAGAGGGCTGTTTACTCTGAAGAATTTTGTCTATTTCGCGAATATACAAAGCTGGAGGTACGCGAGACGCAGAACAGAACGTGCCTACTTACACGAAGGGAATTGTGATGACTGCATCCCAAGGCAAAGACTTAAGTCTTAGACTGGAGCTAAAAAAAAAGATCATAATACTCTCTCTCTCTCTCTCTGGAAAGTCTTGAAACGATCTGACAACAGAAGACAAATATGGGTACATACCACTGTCTTGCCTCCTCCCTCCTTTCATCCTACCCCTCCCCTCCCCTCCCCTTCCCCCCCCCCCGACCACCTCCCCCTGGCGTGACAACCCCCCCCCCCCAACAGATAGAAGGGTCAAGCCAGGAAATTGACCCCGGGTGAGATGACGTCAGATAGCTTTGGACGCGTTTTACGAGGTAATTCTGTGGCCGAAATGTTGAGTCTGCCTAGTGGGGTTGGCCCGCCCAAAGGGGAAGAGATGGGGAAAAGCGGAAGAGGTTCTGAGGAATAAGAGCTGTTGCAACGGAGGAGGGAGGGTGGCAATGGGGTGCTAACGAAGAGTATATGTAACGGAGGACTGCTGCAACGGGGGAGGTATGTAACGGAGGATTGCTGCAACGGGGGAGGTATGTAACGGAGGATTGCTGCAACGGGGAGGTATGTAACGGAGGATTGCTGCAACGGGGGAGATATGTAACGGAGGATTACTGCAACGGGGGAGGTATGTAACGGAGGAGGATCAGCGTTACGCAGGCGGTAATGGAGAAGGCCTGTTGTAACGGAAGTTGTAAAAAAAAAAGAAAAAAAATACAGGTTTGTAACGGGAACAGGTCACCTCGCAACGGCAAGAAGCGTACAGGAACAGCCCCAATGGTTGACAAACGGCAACCATCACGGTAAATAGGTGGGGGGAGGAAGACAAATAATAAAGCTATAAATAAACAATAAATAGGAACCAGGCAACGCTGCTTTTTATCTCATAATTAGTTATGTTTATCGTCATTAATTATCCTGCACGTGTACGCATGAACGTGTGTATGTTTTTTTGCACCTTTGCTTGTAGGTACAGCAAACACCGTGTAAATCCGACCTCCAGATAACAGACTGATCCAGTTATCCGAATGTTCCAAGTTAAAGCAAGATCGGCTCACTTCCTAGTTCGTTCACAGGTCTGTCACTAGGGGCGCTGCATTCGCTGTTTACATATTTTGTAATGTGGTCTGTCGGTTGTATTTCGGATAAGTGATTATTGGGTGAAATCAAGGCCGGAAAAGAGAATGTTTATTAAACAGATATATGTGTGTTTAGTTAGCTACTTGTATTTCATAGGGAGTTGTACACTCTTGGGGCCCCCATCTCCCTTTTATATGTGTGAGTGTGTGTGTGTGTGTGTGTGTGTGTGTGTGTGTTCGCTTGCGTACGTAAAGCATGTGACTTTATGCTTGCGTATGTACGCGTCGGGCTATATGATCGATCCTCGCGCATATGGTATATAATGATCACACCTTTGTGTCCCAGAATAGCACTATAATACACCCCCTAACTTTGTCCCTAATGGACACACAAACTGCTTTTTATGCGCTATTCCAAACTGATCGCTGGGGGTTAAAGGGAAAATACAAAAAAAAAAATATGCTTTTTTTGCCCCCCAACTTTTTGGTAGACATAAATGCTGTTTAAAAAAATTATAGCGTTGTGTTCTTATCTCGGAAACATTATTTCTTTTTTTGGTGTTTATAAAATCGTGTGTGTGTGTGTGTGTGTATGTGTGTGAGATAGAGTGATAGAGAATAGATGCACTATTTATATATAATAGTGTATCTATTCTCTATCACTCTATCTCTCTCTCTCTCACACACACACACACACACGATTTTATAAACACCAAAAAAAAATATTTACGACGAGAACTTGCCACCCGAGACAAGGCTGAGAGAGAGAGAGAGAGAGAGAGAGAGAGAGAGAGAGAGACAGAGAGACAGAGAGACAGACAGACAGACAGACAGACAGACAGAGACAGACAGACAGACAGACAGACAGGTAGATGCCTTGGTCGAAAAGAGCACAGATGTGTGTGTGTGTGAGTTGTCTGGTCGTATCACAGTCTGCCTGCTTGAGTATACGTGAATCTTCCTACATGAGTATATACTTGAGTCTGCCTGCATGAGTATACGTGAGTGGCGCGGTGAGTTTACCCAAGCATTCATCGCTAAGAGCGCGTAAACTTTCACGAAGACACGGAGGAAATGTGTTTTGGG
>JAYMFT010408320.1:0-18419 GCA_038088735.1 Panulirus argus | reverse complement strand
CCCCGCTCCCTCCCCTTTTAGTCGCCTCTTACGACAAGCAGGGAATACGTGGGAAGTATTCTTTCTCCCCTATCCCCTCCCCTATATATATATATATTTATTTATTTGTTTATATATATATTTGTAAACGGCGTCTTGCTATAGACATATATAACGGTATTACAATAATAATGATGATGGTAATAATAATGATAATTATAATAATGATGATAATGATTATTATAACAATAATGATAATGCCAGTTCGAGTGATAATCAGTAACTTAATCTGTTAACACACAAAACTATACTTTACAAGAGCATGATGGAAATGAAGTAAGGAATGAGAGGTCGAGAGGCCAAGGGTTCTCTGTGGTTGTGGAACACAAACGTCTTACCTTGGCGTCGGGAGGTTGGCTGCATTTCTTAGAAGCTTCACATCTAATAGATATTGTGAGGAAGTCAGGAATTTGTAGTTTCATAAGTAAACAGTGGATACAAGGGATAAGTAAATAGCATTGCTTTTGGGAAATTTGGGCCAGGTGCCTAAGGTAGTGGATGTGCTTTGTGGGCAAAGAAGGTTTAAAAGTGTCTCGGATAAATGGAATTAATCTCCATGATCGCTACGGTAGGAAGAACGGCTTCCTTACAAGGAGCTACGACTGTGTTCTAATGCAGATACATTCTGCTTTCCCCAATAAGTTTTTAAGGGCACAGTTTCCATAGAGCAGGTAGGCCGCTTCTGCTCATTGCGTCAGCCTTTAGAATGGATAGGCAGGACTGCGTAATCAGGTGAAGCCGGCAAGGCTGGATAGGCAGAGCTGGCATATGAATAACGTAGTTCTTGAAGGGTAGGTAGGCTGGCTGTTTAATAAACAGTCGAAATTGATAGAGCAAATAATCCAGCTTTACCAGAGAAAATGAATCAAACCCAGTGTAGTAGACAGGCTGGGATCTCTAGGATGGGGAAGCTGTTGCCCTCAAGGCAAAAAGGATAGGGTCCCCTAGGGAAAGTAGACCGAGTTCAGTAGGGTAAATGTGTTTCCAAGGGTAAGAGGAAAAGGTCTCCTGAGGGTAAACGTCAGGCTCCCTCGGGTAGGTAGGTAGGGTGGGCCTTCCCAAAGGGCAGGTCAGGCGTGCTCCCTAATCGAGGATAATTTAGAACAGACACAGTAATCATAGAGTCGGTCATTAAGGGTACGAACACCGATGGCTTTGGATGTTCAGCAGGATTTAGGTGAAATGGAATGAGACATTGTACTTGTGTGGGGGTCTCGAAGCCCGAGGTGAGCCGCGGTTCGATACATATGGGCCTCAGGGAGCCCTCTCGTGGTTCTTTTATTGTCACCTAATTTGTTACCTTCATAAGTAGTACTGTAGAAGCCTAACACTAACTGATTATAAATAAAAGTAATTCCCAAAAGGCTACAAAGAAACCATCAAAAAGTAAAAAGGGACTTTAGATATCCTTGACTTTGAGCTCTTCATATACCTTCACCAAGGATTTTGATGTAAGAGCTCTATGATCCACGCGGGATAATCGTTACCCGCTGTATTTCATCCCAGTGAGGACAACATAAGGCCATAGTAACTGGCCGCGTGCAAGGTACACTGTTTTGTCGATTCAAAGTCTGGACTTAAATGATTGTTGCAATTTCTAGTGTATTTCATTGCATAGAAAATCAGCGTTTTATGAGAGAATCGGATACGCTTTGATGTGTTGACTGTGATTATATCACTTAGATATTAGGATCTGTTGATGGAGAGAAGTGTGATTGTGACTTACGGTTGAGTGGTGGCTCTTATGACTGGAATGTTTGAGTGGTGGCCCTGGAAACTGGAATGTTCAGGTGGTGGTACTGTTGACTGTCGTGTTAGAGTGATGGTCCTGGTGCCTGGAACGTTGGAGTGGTGGTACTGTTGACTGGAATGTTGAAGTGATTGCCCTGGTCGTTTGAATGTTGGAGCGGTGACCCTAGTGACTGGAATATCATCGGTGATTGGATCTGGAAGGTGGGCTTTCATAGGGCTCTAATATGGGCATTAATAATGAGTGGAAATTAGTGTAGCGATGGCAAAGCAGGTGGTAATGGCGATGGCAGCCTAGAAAAAGAGACGAAGCTGAAGATGGTGAGGCAATTCCAGGCAGGGTAATCATACCTCGAGTCCTGATAATGATACCGAAAAATGATAACAAGAGCCACTTTCTTATGAGGCAGGCATGACACAGGCATCACAGGGTAAGTTATGCCACAAGTATGACTCAGGATATCAGGACCAGACACACGACCATGACAGATATGACGATGATAGTGAGAGTTATTGCCACTTCAAGAGGCCGATGTCAAAGAAGATAAACGTTGAGACCGAGGAGGGATGAGTCAGGGACGCCGCCAGCACGGGCCTGGCAGTAACGGTAGAAAAAAAAGGATAGATAAGGAATCACGTACGTGTCTGTAAATTACGTTTTGAAAATATGGCGAAAAGGAAAATAGAACCAGAAATAATCAGACAATTTTGATTCCTAATATTTTTCGTGTTAGATGTAGTCATACAGTAATGGCTGCCGTATTCTTGTTTTCGTTTTTTTGTATATTTTAGTTGGGGGTGGACGCGCGTCATTAATATCTAATGAACGCATCGTCAGGATGGAAACAGTACCTCAAAAATAACTCGGAAATATTATCCAGCAGAATAAAATGGTAGTTGGGTGATAATATTCTTTTGGGCTGCGTCACTATCCAGTTCGTTAAGCACACACCAGGGGCACACCTCACCAGCTCAGAATATAAATAATAATTAGCAAAACCTTTTTATCTACACATGGCAGGTATGTAGCCAACATCATAATGCATACAAATATCTTAATGGTAAACTAGTTTTTGTGTATATATATATATATATATATATATATATATATATTGTGATGTCCCCGACATTTAGCCCAAATCAGTTTGAGGTTATAGTCAGCCTGAGTCAGGGAATTACAGTCTAATCATAACGGTGTATGAAATGGTTTAGTTTGTACGTTATATGCGGCTTCTGAATATGAATTATAAATTCTCTCAAGAATGGGTGTGTGTGTTTGTTAGATGGCTTAATCCATTTGATATATATATCTAAAATCTACTTTGAAATAGGAAATGAATATATATTGTTTAGTAATTCACTGTAAGACACTTCAGCTAATTGGCCGTAAACAGCATCACTTACTTCATGTCGATTGATGTATCAGTGATGGAATATGTAATGGATTTTTTACCGAACCATTTTGAAGTATGCGTGTTACTGCGTCGATTCGACTATGCATACTGATTATTTCTTATTTTACAAATAGCTTAATGATCAATGAAAGAGACGTATGATCAATGACCAAATTCATCTTGTTAGAGTTTTAAAAAAAATGATCTGATTCAGTGAATTATTTGAAACTGCTTTGAAATATTCAGCTTTCGTCGGTTTACCAAATGCTCGTGAGGAGGAAGAAGTTAATCTGTTCTGACAATGGTTAGGTTAGACTTCCTCTTCAGTCGGACATTTACAATATAAAATAATATATACGAGAGACGAATACTGACGAGGGAGACAATCCGAAGCTGTGTAAGAATTTAGATGGTTCTAAATTTAGAAGTGAACTTATGTAAAGTGGGCAGGCTAAGTTTAGCCATGATAAATGATTTTTGGAGCACTCAAATATTAACTGATTAATTAGTCGGATCATTACTGGTGCAAGACGGTGGAAGACGCGACTGATCGAGGGGCAAGATGCAGATGAGTCACTGCATCAAGGAGCAAGACGCAGGTGTGTCATAGAAGAAGATGCAGCAGTCAGGCACCTTTATCAGGTAATGGTACATGACGGAGCTGGTTGAAAGGAGGAAGAGATCTCCAGATACCAAGAGTGGATATCATATAGGCGGCATTTAAGTTTGGGTAGTGTGACAAATGTCTGGAGACACGCCATGACTCTACCTACCTCTGTGTACAGCATAAACAGTGAAAATGAAATTGATCAGCACAGGCAATACGGCATGATTCCTCAGCACAGACAATACGTCATAACTCTTCAGCACAGGCAATACGGCATAATTCTTCGGCACGGAATACGGTAACATTCTTCAGCGCACGCAATACGGCATAATGCTTCACCACAGATGATACGGAATAATTCCTCAGGTGTTCAGAATCCAATGAGTGCCTCTCAACAGTGGAGGGAGTGGACGTGTGAGGCTCCGTGATGGAGACGTTTCAGAAAACTCCTCCCCCGCCGCCCCTCCCGGCTTTCCACGCGGTAAAGGTGACACACAATCGATGTAGGGGATAAATATATTATCACGTGGCCTGTGTATCCTGTGTGTATGTGTCGGGGGTGATGGCCATCTGATGAAACCTTTGTGATTCGGTCTTCAGCGTTATGGCGTCCAGAATAATGATACAGTGTGACAGAGTACGGTGAAAGACTGCTTAAATTACACTAACCTGGTGGCAGGATAAATCTGGAACAGCTCAATTCAGGTACACAACAAAAGATCATGAAAGGTAAAGCCGTTGGTGGGCGGTTTGTATGTCTGCTTCTTCCCCTACACTGCCAAGCTTGGAACTCTTTATCTCTTAGTCTCTTCTTGATACCTGCCACCTGATCCATTATCACAGCACAGGTTTCCACTTCCTCAGAAGCCCGTAGATTATTCATCTCCTTTCCCCTCTCTGAGCTTTGCTCTTTTTTTTTGTGTTTCGCTTGAGGCCTTGCCCCTGATGATTTAGGACTTGCGTCCGTGACTGGGACACAAGAAATAAGCACAATACAAAATGATGTTGGAATATATCTAATGGATGGACGATATCTGTCCTTATTTCATTCCAGACATCTGCCTCAGCCATTGTTCTCAACCTGTCGTCAACAGTAATCATAAACCTGTTCATTACTTATTCATGCGTAATCAATAATCATAGGACGTGATTTCAGTAACGAAGTAGATAAAAAAATGATAATCTGAAATATCTAGAGTTTGTTTATTATTGCAATTAAGTTGCAGTTGCGGATATGCCAGCAATTTCATAATTAGCAATAGGCGTACTCAGTGTGGACAGTTATTTTAACGCCATTGGAACAGCTTTATCATACGTACTGGCTGGTGTGTCGAGCCTCTTAGGCGATGGGTTAAGCTTAGGTTACTGAGAGTTGGATTGTACATATGACGTCGTACCGAGTAATACCGTCGCTTTAGTACCTCTATGTCTGTCTGTGTTTTTGCTTTCTCTCAGAATACCTATTTATCTATCTGTCTATATAACTATTCATCTATATATATATGTATGTGAGTGTGTGTGTGTGTGTGTGTGTGTGTGCTTACGCTTATCATCTTGTTTGGTTTATGTAAAATGTAAAACGTTTTCATGAAGGTCTTCAGATAAAGTGAATCGGTTGTCCGTTAGATATTATATTGTTTGATATGAAACACACCCGGATGATACGAACGACAGACGGACAGACATTAAGACAGACAGACTCACACACACACACACACACACCACGGAGGAATCGTCAAGAGATGAGTGATGGTTTACGATGAGCAGCTGATGAGGATGCTGACCCTGGTCACGAAGATGGGGAAGATTTCTCGCTCTGAAGTCCGATGAACTAACCTGATCTCATCATTAAGATTTTGTCTGACCACATTGCATCTGTAAATGTATATCTAAAGATTAAAAGGATATGTAACCATGTACTTGTGCTTAAAGATTAATTCAAACTATTGTTTGTATACAGCAAGTAATGAGAAGCTTTTTGCTTAACGAGAGTAATCCTGTCAATTCACTAGCCACTTTATTCATCCGTGATGTTGTACATGGTCACGGGACTCAAGTGCTTCGCTACACTATTGTATAACTATACGCTGCTTTAAAACATGAATTTAATTCACACTTTGCTTTTCAGGAAGAGAATGCATGGGAATGATTTCATTGCGCTGAGGCTGGCTTTTGAGATTGTTAGATTATAAACTAAAGCTTGTTGGAGGTTAGATATAATTACCTGGTTGGGTAACAGAACAATTCATACATTTCTGAGGTCGTCGATGTGTCAAATACGCCATGTGTGAATATTTTCCGACCGCATCTTATTCCATGAAGCAGGAGCCAAGTGTATCTGAGGTGAAGGATCTCGGCAAGGTAGGAGCCAAGTGTCTCTTGGGTGAAGGGTCTCCACAATGCAGGGGCCAAACGTCTCTCGGATGAAGGATCTCCACACAGTATCTCCCCGCCATCTCTCCTGCAAGATTTACAGTGGTATGATATACATCATCACGTAATCTCTCCAGCATTGCACATAAGACTGGCCATGTCAAACATCTCTCAGGCGAGACATTAATTGAATGAGGAGCCTGGCAGACATGACCCGCTGTTTGCCTTCGCTACATTTAATGGAGTATTTCACGGGCCAAAACATACCCTCAAGTTCTTAGGAAAAACGAAGAAAAAATCCCAGTGTATTTCATAGAGCACATTCTACAACCCGTCTCTTTTTGTAGTTCATACAACACACTCTACAACCCCAGTCTCTTACTGTAGTTCATGTAACACTCTCTACAACCCCAGTCTTTTAATGTAATTGATACAAAACTTTCTGAAACCTCAGCATTTTACTTTATTTAATAAATCACACTCCACAACCCCAGCCTATTATTGTGGTTAATACAACTCTCTACAACCCCAGCCTCTTAATGTAGTTAATGCAACTCTCCACAACCCCAGCCTCTTACTGTAGTTTATACAACTCTCCACAACCCCAGCCTCTTACTGTAGTTTATACAACTCTCCACAACCCCAGCCTCTTACTGTAGTTAATGCAACTCTCCACAACCTCAGCCTCTTACTGTAGTTAATGCAACTCTCCACAACCCTAGCCTCTTACTGTAGTTAATACAACTCTCCACAACCCCAGCCTCTTACTGTAGTTAATACAACTCTCCACAACCCCTGCCTCTTACTGTAGTTAATACAACTCTCCACAACCCCAGCCTCTTACTGTAGTTAATACAACACACTCCTCCACAACTCCCTAGCCTCCTCCCCCAACACTTGGTTCACACTCGCACTGAATTTGTGGACACACA
The DNA here is from genome assembly GCA_038088735.1 of Panulirus argus. Classification (NCBI taxonomy): domain Eukaryota; kingdom Metazoa; phylum Arthropoda; class Malacostraca; order Decapoda; family Palinuridae; genus Panulirus; species Panulirus argus. The sequence continues at coordinate 11,325 of JAYMFT010408320.1, read as the reverse complement.
CTTTTTCTCTCGTCTCTTGAATACGGCCCTAATTTCCATATCTGCGGAGGGTCAGTATATCGACGGGAGAAATGCTGTCGTGGCATGTCCCAGGACATGGGAATTGCATCTGTATATTCTCAAAAGGAATCATTTGCATTACGTTCTCCCGGCTCCTGGCGACCCCGAAGGCCCCGCCATCCACAGCTCCTCCGAAATCGAAGAGCGACGGAATTCTTCGAAGTAGAACATACGGCCGGGGGTAAATATATATGTCTCCAAAGTGATCGCTCGTGTTTTATTGCGACTTTTCGGATGTAATGAACTAATAAGACACTGGGAATTATTCTCATTAGAACGGAAAACCTTTGTACCTGTCTGGGTTAACGAATACATTTACCCATAAGGAAAAAGAATGTAATTAAACTAACAGCAGTCGGTGTGCAGTAATAAGCATCAGGCGTAAAAGTAATTCATGAGATGAGTGCACTGATGCTGAGGAACCAGTCATTACAGGTGCGCCATAATTCGGCGGCGGTTGTCAACGAGGGTCTTGAGAGCTTTGTGCCGCTGCCGCAGCCGTGAGCCAGTTAGCGGCAGGTGCCGGCCACCGCCGCCCCCCCCCCTCCACCCTCCATACTACCCAGAGCCCCGTATCACCAAACATCTAAAACTTTCGTACTCACCCTAAATAGTTTTCCATCGCCAATAGTATCATAATTCCCACCTGATTACAAATTTCGTAAAAAAAAAATCTTCAATCCTGAATTAGGAAAAGAATGTTGATCGTAGTCGTCTTGGCGGCGCGGGCGCGCGGTGGCGGTCCGGCCATGCGCATTGTGATGTGATATTGTTATTTATGGCGGGAGGTTCAGTGCGCGTCAAGCCGCCGGCCGAGCCACACGAACCTCGCCGCCAGGTCAGTCCGGCACGTATTCTCGCATGTTGCCCCACTCCCCTCGCTCCGTTATCGTATGGAACAATGGTTTTTTGTATGAGAAATTCTCCTTGACTCTCTCTTGTCATCTTGGTTGACGTTTGAATGTATTTTCGGATATGATCACTGTGTTAACTTAGATGTTTAACTATAATCTCTCTGTATTTTTTACGTCTGTAACTGTGTGTTGAGGAGGCGGGTGTTGGTGCGTGTGGTAGCGAGGCGTCGAGCCCCCAGTGCCCCTCACACGCGTAGTGACAGTCCTTGCACGCTCTCTCAGTGTTCTTGCTCTTCTTGATCATATTCATTTCTTGTGTTTTTTATCTACTTACTGCTCCATATATCAACTCTTCTGTTAACTCTTCAGTATTACAAATAATGAAAAAAAATATATAAACATCCTGAAATAACTTTTGAAAAAGTTTCGACTTCTAAATAAACTGTTCAGAAATCCTTCTATATCAAAATGTTCCATAAAGATTACTTAAACCAAAGGAAGATATAGTTTAAATAAAAGTGCTTATGATGGATAAAAGATAGTAATTAAAAAAATATGTATATATATCCCCATAAGGTCTGAGGGACGTTGGACTTAGCGGCTGCCGACGGAGGTAGCAGGTTGAGCGGCGGGCGGGTCCTGGCCGAGTCCCCTCACCAGGTCACACCAGGTCAAGCATAAGCCAGGTCGGGGTCAGATTGCTTCTAGCTTGGTTCTCGCAGATCGCACTGCCCTGCAGCTGCTATGGACATGCGAGACTGCTTGCAAGCAATGATAAAATGACTTTGATCTTAGATGAACTCAAGAGTTAATTCTGCGTCAAGTCACAGACCGCGCTAGGGTCACATGGGTCACGCTAGAGTATAATGGGTGACCTAGCCTTACAAAGGGGACGAGGGATGAGTATAGGTCATATCAGATTAAGTCAGTAATGGTTGCGTTACAAGTCCGCAGAAGGAGATAAAAGTTAGGGAAAGTCAGGCCGGTTAACTTTACATTAACGCTGAGAAGGGCCGGTTAAGGCTAGTTTAAAAAGTCTAACCGTTGAAGAGGAAGAACATAATATTGTGTATTACCGATAGATAGATCTATCATACGACACGGAAATAACAGAGATATGAAAGATATTACTTTAGTTAGCAAGATATGATGAAAAAAAAAAAAGTTCAGAGATTTGACAACTGAATTATTCTAATACTGGGCATTGTATTAAGCGGAATCATCTTGGAAAGTCTTAAAGTTTATAAGAAAAGTCCAGTTATGAAGTAATCGAAATGAACGATACAGATCAGAGAGAATATTTTCCTATGAAGAATCTGAGCATTCAACAGACATAGACATATTGATAGTGTCCAGAACATGAGAATAGAAATGTTGATTTACGCGATTATAATATATATATATATATATATATATATATCACGCAGGTCCTTACATAGTATATATATATATATATATATATATATATATATATATATATATATATATACGCAGAAGATATGAAACAGGAAGCAAAATAATGCATATCTACAATACTTCGATATCTAGCGGTCTGGTCGGGTGGAATTAGCGGTGGTGGAGCGCTCCTGCCGACCAGTCGGGCCAGCAGTGTCGGGCGGCCCCCACCAGCAGCGGCGCGGAGCCCAGCCGACTCCCCGAAAAAAAGTTTTCCAGCGCCGTGGTCTGTACCGTGCTGGGGTATACCGTGCTGATAGGAGTTTAATTCGTTGGACCCGTGACTTTACCCGGCGAACTACTGTGTTTCTTCAGCTTATAAAACCAACAAGGTATAAGGCACCAGCGATACAGGAAGGATCACGTACGGTAAGGTCACTGTTCTTATGGCTATATATATATATATATAAAATAGAAGTACATCTATAATCCTAAAAATCTTCTGATGGATGAAACAAAAGAAAACATTCCACCGCGATAGGATGTGTTGCCGCCTCCTACCGCTCGGGTCTACACAGGCGACCGCCGGAGGGAGACGCAGATATCCAAACATCCCCGTGTTTACAACTTGCAACCAACTCGGTAAAAACCAACAAGGGTGTACAAGACCAGCTTCGCCGATCCCCGCCGGGGTTGACTCGGCGTATTCTGGTGCAGAGAACAAATCTCAGAAACACTGCGCCAACACCTTAGCGTCGGTTACATCATAATTCCATTACCCGTCAAGATCCTTTCCTTTAATTATGTGCGATTATATTGCTCGTGTTTATCATTAAAGTTTTCACCGCTGACGATTCTGCAAATTCTGCGCCATCAGATATTTCGCCTTGGTTAGAAATGAGGATAAATGAGCGGAATGAAATTAAAATGATTGAGGTTAACTTGTTAACTTATTTACTTGGAGTTATTACTGGTATGATAATTTTGCGTGGATAGATTAGCTTTATTGCGTCCTATGGTTTGGTATTTGGCGAACCTGTTGATGAACCGTGAGATATTGCCATGTGTACATGACAAAACTTCTGTCTGTCGGTCGCTTAGTTGTCAGATGTGTAAACCGCTAAACTGTTAGGTTTGTGAACCACAAAACTGTCAAGTTTATGAATCATTAAACTGTTAGGATTGTGAAATACTAAACCGTCAAGTTTATTAAACACCAAACTGTCAAGTTTAAATACTACTAAACTGTCAGGTTTATAATCCACAAAACTGTCATGTATGTAAGCCAATAAACTTAAGTTTGTGAACCAAAAAAAACTGTCAAGTCGTCAACCACTAAACTTTCATATGTGCAAGCACTAAACTGTCAGGTTTGTGAACTACTAAACTCTCAAGTTTGTGATCCATTTAAACTCAGATGTGTGAACCGCTAAACAGTCAGGTTTGTGAACCGCTAAATTGTCGAGTTAGTGAACCATTAAACAGTAAAGTTAATGAATGAACCACCAAATTTTCAAGTTTGTGATCCACTAATTGTCAGGTTTGTGAACCACTAAACTGACAGGTCATGAACCAGTAGACTCCCTCGCTTTTGGACCACGAGACTCTACCCTTTGTAGACTAATTGAGTCTACTGCTTGTAGAGCACAAGTTCCCCTCTGGTGGATCAGTAAACTACCGCTTGTGGGTCAGTAAACAATATCGCTTGTAGATCAGTAAACTACCATTTTGCATTAGTAAACTATACTGCTTGTGAACCATTAAATTCTATCGCTTGTGAACCACTGAATTCTACCACTTGTAAACTGCTGAACTCTGCCACTTGCCTAACGTTAAACTCTACTGCTTGTGTACACTTGAAGTCTACAGTTTGTCCGCCATCAAACTCTACCGTTTGTGGACTAGTGAACTGTGCCGCTAAACTGGGCCGCTCATGGCCCGCTAAACTGGGCCGCTTTAGCCCAGCAAACTTGTGGTTTTGATCCGGTGCCAAAATGGGTCTAATTTGTCTACATTGGTCGACTAATAATTCAGAATTAAGTCTACACTGCTGCGGTGGGCGGGCCGTTCCCTTGTCTGCTGCTCTTACCGCTCATGTTCACCTCATCAAATTACCGCTGAGTTACATGTCATTATGTATGACTATGTGTCTGAATAATTGCAAAAAGAGAGAGGGAGAGAGCACCTGCTTACTTATGAGTACCTACGACGAGGTTTTGCCGTGGGCCCGAGAAGGAGTACATGCAACGAAGTTCTACTGCTAGACGTGACCAGCTCGGACGCGGGGAAGGGGGAGAGAGGAGAAGGCAATATAATGATCTTGTTTTGCTGTGAGATCAGCACTCAGGTGTGAGATCACTGCCGTCGCTGGTGAGCTTATGATGGTTTACACGCCCGCTGTTTTGCTCGGTTCACTGTTCTCTCATTATGACATCAGGAATGTTTCTCTTGTCGTTTTTGAGTCTAGCTTTTTCTGTCGAGTTTACTCGCGTCTCCTCTGAGATAGACGTGCTCTCAAGGCTTAGCTCTGTTCTCCGTTGGACAAACTATTTCTTTCTGTGATCAACAATGTCCAACCTTGAGCTCACTGCTGGCTCTGTGAGCTTGACACTTTCTTGAGATCAGAGTTGTTTTTGTTTCATTATAATCTCAGAAGCGTTTGCTGTGAGCCCAGTATTGTCACACTGAGCTCAGTATGGCTTAACTACCAAGCCCAAGTTATTCATAATGTACTGGGCCTTGTCTCATTGGTCTTCATAATGCGCTGGGCCTTGTCTCAGTGTGAGTCCAGGAGTGTTTAAGCTTTGAGATCATCTTTGTTTTTTCACTGAAAGGCAAGCACTTGACCTCCCATGAGCTTAGCGCTTCCGACGCTGATATACTGGCTTGTATACCCGCGACGGTGTGCCACAACCAGCGCTAAACAGTATAATCATAATGGAATTGTATGGTGTAATTGTCACTATGTCAGTGTTACCTTCAACGGCGCTGTGAAACAATACCCTCCATAGCATTATACAGTGTCACCATCGTCGGCATTATACAGTGTTACCATCAGCAGAGCTATAGAGTGTTCGCCAGCGTTACACAGTGTTACTATCACCAGCGCTATACAGCGTTACCTTCACGGGTAATATAAAAATTTTACTCAACCGCGCAATAGTGTTACTATTACCAGTGTTACTACCACCTGGGATACACAGCGCCACATTCATTGGTGCTGTGCAGTATCATTCACAGCGCAATACAGGGTTACTATCATCAGTGTTACACAGTGTTACCATCACCAGAGTCTTACAGTGTTATCATCTCGGGGCCAACAGCATCACCTTCACCGGCGGTGCACAGTGTTACCAACTCCAGCGTTAAACAGAGTTACCATCATCAATGTTACGGTGTCACATTCACCTGCCCCAAAGTGTTACCATCACCAGTGTTATACAGTGTCACCGTCACCGCTGTTAGACAGTGTCACCATCACTGATGCTACACTCTCCTGTGTCACACAGTGTTATAGGTACCGGTATGTCCCATTGTTACAGTCAATGGTATCACAACTCTTACAGTCACCGATAACACACTGAGTCACCAGTGTCAAACACCGTTACATCCACCAGTGCCACACATACTGTTTCAGCCACCAGTGTCTAACGCTGTTACAGTCACCACTGTTATGCTGTTACAGTTATCTGTGCCACACACACTGTTATAATCACCAGTGCCATACAGACTGTTATAGTCATCAGTGCCGCACATACTGTTACATCGAACGGTGTCACACACATTGTTACATTCACAGCGCCACATATACTGTTTCAGTCACCAGGACTACACGCACAGCACACTCACAGTCACCACTGCCACACTTATTGTTACAGTCCCCAGTGCCACACATTGTTACAGTAAACAGTGCCTCATTTACTGTTACAGTCACCAGTAATCAAGCACACGGTTAAAATCAACGGTTTCACAAACTGTTACAATCATCGGTGCCAAAATCTTTTCCATTCACCAGTGCCAAACGCCCTGTTACAGTCATCAGTGCCACAAGGGCTGTTACAGTCAACAGTGCCACACACACACTGTTGCAGTCACCAGTGTCATACACACGCTCTTACGGTTTCCGGCAGCACACACTATCAGTCACAGGTGTCATACGCCATTACAATCAGCTACTCACCCACCCCCCCTCCGTGTTATAGTTACCGTTGCCACACACTACCAGTCATCTATGCCCATTGGCTCTAAAGTCACTGTTGTTAAATAACGTTACAGTCTTGCAACTTTGCAGTCGCCGATTTCACAGAAGGTTACCGTCACCGATTTCACACAGTTACCGTCACTTAGGTCATCTAGTTTTGCTGTAACGGGGACACATGCTGTTACAAACACCTGAGACAGTGTTACGAACACCAGTGTAACGCACTATCATACTTCCCTACCACACTTATCAACACTAACGTCACGCAATGTCATACTCATCTGCCATAAAGTGTTACCATCAGCAGCGTCACACACTATAACACTCACCTGTCATACACGGTGATGTTACTACCACACACACACACACATACCGGAAGCATTAATCATCCGGTCCTCCTCGCCATATATATCAATTTAGAACAACAAATAGATACGTAGCGAACACCGCGTGCTGTCTTTTGGTGTGTCAGCAGTGACACTGTCAGCATTAGTAGTGGCAGTGTCAGCAACTGAACTGTTAGCAGTGGTAATGTTAGCCTTGGCAGTGTCAGCTGTGAGAGTTTCAGCAGTGGGAATGTCAACAGTGTGAGAATCAGCTGGGGTAGTGTTAGTAGTACCATCAGTGGTTACGTCAGCAGTGGCAGTGTAAACAATGGGAGTATCATCAGTGGTAGCGTTAGCCTTGGCAGTGTCAGAAGTGGAAGCGTCAGCGGGTGAATTGACGGCATCGGCATTTTCGGCAGTGGGAGCGTCAGCGATGGGAGAGTCACCAGTGGGAGTGTGAGGACGAGTAGGAAGAGAGGTATACACATCATAAACCTGACTGTAAGGGGGAGGGAGGGATGGAGGGAGGGAGGGTTGGTCTCAGCATCCCCAGCTGGGCAGGAGGCGCTCGCTATGTTCGGCGGCAGGATCACGCCAGGTGCCGCCTCCTCATGTGTCGTGGTGGGCGTGTCTGATGGCCGGGGAGGCGGGCCGCTCGCCCTAGCGCGCCGACACACACACACCACCCTCCCACTGACCCCGGCTTACCTGCCAACCTGGGTCACCAATGACCCTAGGTTCACCAATGACCTGGGTCACAACCCAACGTGGGTTACTATCGACTCTAGTCACCAATGACTCTGGGTAGCCACTGACCGAGTCACATCTGACTCTGGGTCACTGATGACCCTGTCACAACCGACCCAGGGTTACCAGTGACCAAAGGTCACCGCCTCACGTCCATGTCTTACCTTCTAAATCCTGATTCTCTCACGTTGTCTCCTGTGCCTCATTCTTCCCCCCATTTATAACCCATTATCCCATCTCTAGACACTGTCGCTAAAGTATAGAAAACAGTGAGACTAACCTTTAAATTATTATAACGAGAGAATTTCACTTAAAATCAATAAGCCGTTCCCTCCTTAGAGTAGGTTTCTAATGTCGCCATACTTCTGTTCCTAATATATATATATATATATATATCGACCGAGGACATTGTTTTTAAGACAAACTATTATAAACTGCCTAAACGTAACTCTTTTCATCAATTTTTATTTTTTCATCAGCACTTTTTCTCTCACCATTGTCCTTCGGGAGCCAGTAGAGTGAGTCCCCGTAGGAGCTGTCGACGTTTCATTCTACCATCGTGAAGGCATCTTCAGGAACACCTCAGCTTCCATAGTTGGTTACTTGGACTTGAGACCCCTCGACTGCCAGGGTCGTTTAGGTCACCAATGTCAAGTTATAACCACGAATCGAAAAATTTTGAACACATTCTCCAGATGCTCAAGATAATTTTAAGAGCACGTACACTCTCATAGTGAGTTCTTGGGTGCAAGCTTAGGAGATCTTCAAACGATAAAGGTGGACTCAAAAGTAACATCGTGTCCGGCCAATGGCTGCGGGGGAGATGTGGCTAGTTAGGTTCGTGGAAAAATCCATTAACAGCCAATCCTAGATCGGAGCTCCGGCGGATTTATAGATTTTTCTACGAACCCAACCAGCCGTTTTGCCCACACGTGGTTGGCCATGATGCTACTTTTGCGTCCACCCCTCACATGAGTTACTTTTGCGTCTCTCTCCCTCGCTGGTACATATTACACCACACCCACATCCACCTAAGAGCCCACTACAGTTACCCATGGGCCGTCCTGTGCCAGTAACGGCACCCCGAGCAAACACACTTGCCCTGTGCCAGTAATGGCACAACCGAGAATGGGGCTGTCAGTTACAAAAAATTCGTGTCAAACTTAGTCTTGGAGAATCACCACACACACACACACACACACACACCCTTGTGCCTTAGTCTGTAGCAACCCTTGTGTCCTTGTCCCTGTATCTGTGTGTTTGAGATCATTTGTGCCTGGATTTTGAAGGAAATTTATATTTGTCCTCATCCTTGTGTATGTAAGTGTGACAAGGTTGTTTCTGTGTCAGGGAAAATTACCATTTCTTTGTTAATTACGAGAGCTGTGTCTCTGTTTCTCTTTAAGTTGTCTGTGATACGAATGGTGTATCAGCGTTGTTCATGACCGGTGTCTTTGCTTCTAAGAATTCGTTTGCTTGTGTAATTTGATATGAGGGTTGCATATTGACTCTTGCTCGTCGTTTATATTTGCTGGTGTATAGAACCGATAGCCCGTCATATATTGTGCTGGTTTATATAATCTACTGTCCGTTACATATATGTGGTGGTGTATGTAGTGTCTTAGTCATCATATATATGTGCTGGTTTATATAAATTCTTGCTCATCATATATATATAATGGTGTATGCAATCTCTTGCTCATCATATAAGTGTGCTAATTTATATAAATTCTTGTCCTTCATGTACATTAGTTCTTGCCCATCATACACACGTGGTCCTAAACATAAACTCATGTCTATCACATATATAAATCTATGTAGTATGACGAAGTTCAGGATGTTTATACCCAGTAGGGAAGATCAGGAATGAGAGCGACGTTTGCTTTTGCCCTCGTCGCCTTGCGTTGCAAAATGGCCGATGGACGAGCCCGATCCGCACGCAGATTATCTTCAGCCCTGCCTGGAATGATACCAAGTCGTTCTTGGAATGGCCAGTCGTTCCTGGAATTATACCAGGTCGCCTCTGGAATAGCCAGACGTTCGTGGAATAATATCACGTCGTTCGGGGGAATGGTATCAAGTCGTTCTTGGAATAGCCAGTCGTTCCTGGAATGATATCAAGTCGTTCTTGGAATAACTATAGTCATTCAAGGAATGATATCCAGTCGTTCCCGGAATGATATCATATTCCTGTCATGATATCTATTTCCTATGATGATGCCGTGGTCGTTCTTAGAATGACCTTATATCAACAAGTAGAACATCATACCGATGTTAACGGACTACCGTCAGGTCCCGCTTGGGAAGGTCCGGAATCCTGTTTCGCCTGTCGATGTGCTGACCCTTCAGCACGACTTTACGACCATTGAGCATGATGGCCTTGGCCCTAATCCTTCAAGGTCAAGTAAAAAAAACTGGCTATCATGCGCAAACGTACCGTCGTGCTGCAGTGTCGTATCACCGCACTGAAGGTTGCAGTTGTTGATAATGCGGCCAATAACGTTCTGATACATCAGCTGATCCCATGATGCTTCCGTCCATTCAGTAATCATTTCCCTACCCGTAGAGGAAGGTGTCTGGGAGCAGCTTCTCTCTATGAGACGGAGGTCTTCCCAGGCGTGGCCAGTGCGTGGGTGGAGTGTGACCAGGTCTGGTGAGCAGGTCTTTCCCACAAATGTCTTATGAGCAAGAGTTTTGGTTACGAGTGTTAACGTGGGAGACCTTTACCCAAGGTCATGTGTAAGGGAAGCCATACTGTCGTTCATTTCAACATCAACTAACGCAGCTGGAGAAGTGTTCACGAGAATATCTGATGCTGATAATCTTCTGGCCACTGGGGTCTGACGAAGACCCTCTGTGACCTCTGTAATCCTTCTGAGCTACCGCCCGCGGGAGGAGCATGGGATGCTCAATAATCTAGCTGCTGAAGGCGACGAAACTGACCTCTGGCGTCCTTAAATACATGCCCTGAGACAGAGAACCGCTCCTGTTCTTCTGAACCAAGTGTTACCGCTGAAGTAACATTATTATACGTAGGTTACTTCATGGAAAATGGGAGACACGACTTAGGTGAATAATATACACATAAAATCATGAACCTAAGCTTTGTTTCAAATAAATAACGCAACTACTTCTCCGTGGCAATAATGATAGAAGAAATACGTTGGAAGGCGGCAGACCTGAAGTGAGATCAAATCTCAAGTCGTACAGAACTTACGGAAACTCTCTCTCTCTGCTATACTATGGGTCTCAGGTATTACACGTTTCTTTCATCAAAGACAGACTAGTCGGCTTTCACAGCTGGACAGTCTGATATGTTCCTTCCTCCATGACACCTGCTTAGAACATAGCAACGACTACATCTCACTCGAATTACAGTTAATGACGTCTGTGTGTGTGTGACTGACCAACGACAGAATTGGTATAAACATATCAGTACAGAATGCAGACATATTGACACCCATACACTTACAATTTAGAGGCCTTAGATGTACATTTTTTGTTATAACATGTATTTTCAAACACAATATATGAGGGTCGGGCATACATATGTATGGGCATACAGAAACATGGATCTCAGGTTCCCCTGATATACAATTGTGCGCGGAAATCCACACGCCAGTATATACATTTGGCATCGTATGCATACATACTGTAAACTGTAGAGTGCTATGAATCCTGCCTTGGCTTTCTTGAATTTATAAACTAATATTGCATAAATTATATGTCATGAACTCATGTA
>JAYMFT010408309.1:0-18419 GCA_038088735.1 Panulirus argus | reverse complement strand
ACTCAGTCACCAACTTTTGCAGTTTCTCACTCGAATCAGCCACCAGTGCTGTATCATCCGTGAACAACAACTGACTCGCTTCCCAGGTCCTCTCATCCCCATCATACTCCGGGAACTACCTCTCCTCTTATCCCTCTCCTTATATGCCTCCCTATCATACACCATTCCATGCATTTTCCACCATTGCTCTCCCTCCGGCACTCCTCCACTCTGTTTCCCTTTGTCACAAGTGGTCTTCCTCTCACACCACCCCCTTTCATCGTACTATTATACTCTGTCCAAGCACACTCCCCATCTTGCATTCTTTCCACATGCCCAAACCATACCACAGTTCATTCCTTGCCATACCACATCTCTCATACACCTTCATTTTTTTTTCATTCATCGAATCATACCACATGTGCACACAAATAGCTCATTTCCACAGCCTGGATTCTTTATCTCTCTGGCTCATTCCATGTCATGGTTTGGCTTCATAAGTCAGGGTCAGGAGGACTGTGCTGTTCCTTAATCCTTTCTTCACTTCCATACTTACACCTCTACCCTTCAGTATTAAGGAACCCAATGACTCCTACCCTATCCTGCTCTCTCCCTTATCTCTTCTTCCATATCACCAAACTTAACCAAGATAGCTCCTAAATATTTAAATTCTCTCACCTCTTCCAGTCTTTCTCCCCCTTTTTCTCTCCAAAGGAATCCACCCCAGGACCCTTGCTATGCAGGTCCTACACCTCATGGCTTCACTGAAATTAGTAGCAGGGAAATTATGGATTCCTTTGGAGTGAAAGTTTCTCGATCAGGATCTACTGTACTATGTACTGCCTTGTTTTTGTTGTATGTATATATTCTACGACAGTAGTCACTAGGTGAAGTTGGGCAAACTTTGGCTGCTGCTATGAAAATTTGTATAACTCATGATTTTATGTACAATTTATTTGATAGTTATGTATTGTTTTTTCTTCCTTGCCATTTTCTTATAATTAAACCAATTCTGAAAAATTGCAAAGGCTAGTTGTTACAGCCCTTACTAGTAGGGAGCAAATAAATATAAGCACTTTTCTTTATATGTAAATTGACATTGATTAATATACTCAATATTTTATTTGAAATGCAGTATAAAGGTCTGTACAGTAGTACAGTCTGAAAGGAATCAATTGTTATTTATTCTTAAGTGGCAGTCATGCTGAAAAATATTTTCTTTCAAAGTTAATTGGATTTGTCAGCCTTTCTGATAAATATGTTTGTTGCTTTCAGTGTGCAAGATAAAAGTTGCCCTACAACTATCTGAGGATGAATGGGAAAGAGAATTCCAAATTGAGAAGCCCAGCAAAGGAGATCGAAATCTTGTATTCTATGCCCGTGGCCCCAATGCCTCCAGTGCTGCAGTAGAGATTGCCCACCGTCTTGGTTTTAAAATGTAATGTGCAAGACTGTTTTATGGGTATTTATTATAAAAGGAAAGATGTTAAGGCCTATTAAATAACTTTAACCTAGTTGTTAATATATCATGACAATAGTTTGAGCTTTAAGCACCTATGACAATGGTAACTCCAAAAATATCTTACCTTCTGAATTCTTCACCTAATCTGGTGCCAGTTTATTGCACCAGAAGTCATAGTACTTCATGACTTAGGTAGATGGTATATTTCAGTAAAATCCAAAGAAAAACATGATATATTAGATTTCTAATAAGGTTTCTCTTGTAGGTCTCGACATTATATTGGAGGCTGGGAGGACTACTGCAAGCAGACAGGTCAACCACTCAAAAAGCCACAGGATGATAGTTTTGGAAGCTGTAATAACTATTACAGTAAGTTCGATCAGTACTTCCTGTAAAAGGGTTCAGAGGAAAGGAACTCCTGGAACCTTGATGTTGTTCTTGAAAAGTGAATTGAAAAAGATGAGTTATAAATGAAAAGCATATTTATAATTTTCTGTACTTCATCATGGGTACTTTCATGATATTTCAAGACAGAGATCAATTTAAGGAAAAGCAGGCTCGTAACTTTTGAATCTTTGGTTTGTAAAAGCCATTATTTGAGATCTGGAAATAAATTTGTGAATACATGATAACAGAAGCAAAAACATATGAAGTGATGAACTCTCTGATCTGCTGTCTTCATCTCTAACTCAATACATTATTGTCAGTGTAGTTTTTTTAAGGAGTAAGAAAGAATATTGTTAATTTGATTATAAGCATCACAAGAAACGGTAAGAAACGTTATAAGTTTTCATACAAAAGGAATATTGACTTTCACACCAGTAGTTAGTTGACCATGTGTTGACATAGACAAATTTTCCATCTTAAACAGATAGATAGTTGTCATTTTTGTCAAACACACTCAAATTTTCTTCTGTGTAAAGTCTGAAAATATAAGTTATTTAAAATGGTCAAAGGAGATATTTAGTGCATATCGTGTTAGATGGAAGTTTCACCGATAGATAAAGTGTATAATGGTATAATTTTTGAAATTCTTCTAATGCTCGGTGCATATGTTGAAATGTTTTGGCCACCTTACAGTAATAATAAATTTTCCATATGATACTTATTGTTTACCTAGACTGACATATAGTAATGACTGAAATAAGCTGATCCTTTTAACTTCGCACTGAGCTGGCCTAAACAATTGGTCAAAGTATAGCTAATTTCAAGCAGATGTTAATGACATGCAGGTTAGCATTCACAGATTACAGAACTTAAAATCTGTTGTCAAATGGAATTTTTCCTCTAAATTATTTTTCCACCCAATAAAATCTTATTAGTCTTGTATTAAGGTTTAGTTGATAGACCTTCTTTAGTGGGGTCTGAGCAGTGCACAATTATTGAAATAGATACATAAGCACTTAAAACACAGAATAGTATGCATAGATAAGATGTTTTAATGGTGCTGAGAGGTCAGTCTTACAATTTAATGTAAGTGACCTGAGGAATGTACTGGAATGGACACTAATTTCAATGGCATATAACTTTTGTAAATGTATGTTCATTTTTGCATTATACAGGAAGAGTTAGTTTGAAAAAATGAGGCATCTGATGATGTTCACAGATGTAGTAGACTCTTGATGCAGCTATTCTGTTGTTTTTGTGCAATAGGACTCTAAACAGACAAGGGAATCTCTCATAATAACATTTTTACGTCATGTATGTGGATTCACGTGTATATCCTTGTCTGTCAGCTGATTAGAAAATGTATCAGAATTAGATTTCCTGTGGCCAGCTTTTAAAATATTAAATGGATGGAAGCACATTTCTGAGATGACTAAGGACTTGCTTTATTATTTTTTATTTCATCTGTGGGTTTGAGCCTAAGAGAGCCTTAATACCCACATTGCACTTGGTATTTGTTTTGAGAGTTTTGTGGGCTTTGATGCTTTTCTTGAGATCAGCTGGTAGAAGAGTTTGGTTTGACTGATAAATTGTAAACCGAACTCTTGTACCAGAGAACTTTGGCATGAAGATTTTACTGCTGGTTTATCCTTTATGCTCAGACAGGGTTGTGCTTGTGGAATAAATACATTCATGGTGTAGTCAGAGCATTAAGGATGCTGGCCGTTGTCTATTGAGTTGGATGCTGGCTACCAAATAAACTGTGAATAGTATATTATTGTCTTCAGTTCCTCATTTTTATTTTTAAGGAATTTTAAATCATGAATGGGAACATTATAGGATTGATCACATTTGATTGGGAACAGTTAAACAATTTTGAATAATGAAACTTTTAATAATACAAAATATGGGGAAACGGGGACTGAATTTTGCATACTTTCAATTCTTTTCCAATGATACGTACGTTAATGTAAAAACACAAATAAGTTATGAAGCTCTATGCACTTCAATCATTCAGTTAACAAGAAAAGAATTAATAGAGGATACCTATGTAGTAAGTTATGAACATAGTCTCTAGTAAAAATTGAAACTACAAAGATTGTACACTGGAGGGAGAGAGCCTCATTTTTAAAGTAATTATATGTTTTTGTATATCACAGAAGAAAAATACAAGTTCATACAATTATGACTTGTAACAAAGTATGTTGCAAAAGACATAATGTTGGATTTATTTCAGAGAGTAAAATGTTAAATTTGCTCGAGAAAAGACATGAATATTTACCACATGGGAAAAAGATGTAGGTCTTAGGATAAGAAAGTTTCTGCTGATGCTACGGCGTGTACGTTAAACTAAGAGGAGGTAATCGTGTAGAACCTGAACGATCTCCTCCTAAGGGAACTCTAGGTCGAATTCTACTCACCAGGACACTGCCACAATCTTCTTGCTGTAAGGAAAACCAGACGGTTAGTAAAAATTTTGCTTCTTAATCAACTGGGAGAATAGGGTTGACCAAGCTCCTCTACAAGATTATAGGGGATATAAGGGCTGACTATGTTCCTCTTAAAGTTATTTTATAAAGAATAATAATGATAATGGAGTATTCAGATAAAAATAACAGTAATAAAAGGAATTTTTGGAAACTGTTATCTGGGCACATGTTAATATATACCATAGCATATACAATGTTTAATGTGAGTGTGTTAGTGTAAAGACTGACCAATAGAAAGCCTGGCAAAGGCTAATATCATTGACACTCCTTTCCTGGAGTGCCACTGTTAGCATCGGCCAGCCCATGAGTATGGGCTCTTTCAGGTGGATGTATGTATTGTGTGTAACATCTTGAGGAGGAATGGGAAAGCTCACACACTAAGTAAAAAGGTTTAATATAAAAACTCAGACAAAATATATAAACTTTAAAAAAATACTTTTGAGGTATGGATATTGTGACTATAATTAAGTTTACTTTTTTCTTTCCTGCAGAGAGAACATTCAATCAGTATTAATCAGAGCTCTATGGTACAGGGAAACCTGAAGTTGAGAGCTGAGTCTTGCAAGTGAGAGAAAGTATGGAGATATACTGAGAGCTTGGGTAAAGAGAAAGAATTTGAGAACATAGTGTGGAAGAAGCCTGCATGAAGGAATTCATGCCATGATTAATATATAATTTATACATGGATGTGGAACCCAAGGTTGTGTACATGCATCAGGATAGGTAAAAATGAGAGCAGCAGAGAACAACTTGTTGGAATCAATGTACAGTAAAGATTTAAAGTACATGCAATGCTCAATGAACTAATACAACAGGAGGAATAAATGCACTTAAAGATGGCATGGCCATGTGGTATATAACAGGTTAGTCGAAATATGTTTGAAGTATTATTAGAGGTATAAACACTACCTCACTAATGCGGGAAATGGCGAATATGTATGAAAAAAATAGAGATGAGATAAATTGTATACAAAATGAAAAGATGCAGGTAAGATGTGTTAAGATGATGTTGCAGGAATCATCTGTTACCAAGTGCAATGAAACTGTAATGTATGTGAAGGTAAAGGTATGAATGGAGACTTTATTCTCAAGTAATGAATCAACTTGGTGTGACGAATTAAAGTAGTTATATTAGCATGGAAGTTCATATTTGAATTTAACACTGTGAACATGATGATGTTTATGTTCAGCCGAGATGGTCTATGCTTCTGATCCACCTTATGTTAATGGTAATGGAGTTCACAGTACCAGACAGGTAAATTCCAGCTCATTCATTCTTCAACAAATGCACACATTTGCTTCAAGAGTTTCATGTGGATGGAAGATGAGAAAGCTATACAGTTAAAAGGCACCTTCAATCATACTCATGATTCTAGAGTTTCTTTCTTTGAGGATTAAAAGACGGCAAATGTGAATATGGCATTTTCATAAAGAATTGCAGGAGTATGGAAAATATGAATGTTTATCAATATTCCATTCCCAGTTTCACAGGATGGAAGAGCCTCCAAACAAAGCCCAAACACATTCACAACCTATGCCCAATGTGTTAAAATGAAAGGTGGATATACTTATAAAAATGAAAGTTGTGCATGAGTTTAAAGACTTATGGCTAAGGAAGGTAGTGAAGAATCTGAAGATGAAGGCAGAGCGATGAAAGGGGAAAAAAATTGGAAATACATAGGTCTGATGGATGGGAAAAACTTAAGCACAAAGTGTGCATTAATCTTGAATGAAGGAGTGCTTGTCAAACAGTTGATATATGGCTGCACAACCCAAATGCATTATATAGGTCAGCTTAAGTTAAAAGCAGCAGAGATGGACCATTTGAGCAATGCAATTAGCATTAAAAGTCATTAAGAAGGCACAAAGATTCAAGTCTAAGGATGGTATAGTCATATGAAACATACCAGATGATGTTCTTGTCAACAAGCTTTACATCTACTGCAATACAAAAGAAAGTGCAAGGAGAATAGGATGATTGAAGAGGAGAGAGAGAATTGTGTGTGGCTAGGGATATTTCACATGAAGATGCTAGTGGGGAATGATTAAGAGTCAGATGCAATGGAAGCACTGAGAATGGAGGTGGTATGATACAGTCTCACTTCATGAATCAACTTGGTGCAAAGCATTCTCAACTTTATCTATGATCCTCAAAGCTACTTAAAAGGACACTTTAGCAATGAATATAACTGGCAGGGTATCTGAAGACATAAATTCAATGACTAAGGCTCATATATCTTCTGCTATGAAAGAAGAAATAGGGTAATAAGCTTAGTCCCAGAAATCAAGCATCCTTGCCTTTGGCCAGCCTGAGGCTGGGATCTCAAGTTCTGCAGGATTAATACCTGTAAAAGGTATATGTGTTCTCAGGCCAGTGTTTGTCTGCTCATAACACTACCTCTCTAAGGCAGGAGGGGTTATTTGGTATTAAAGGAAGGGAATTACGTGAGACTGGAGGTGAAGTATATGACTGAATTGTAGCAAGAGAGAGGTGTGATTAGGCTTGCAGTATGCTGCAGGTGATGGTAAAAAAAGGTGTGGAACTGTTGACCAAAGTTTCTAAACTGGTCCAGTACAAATATGTAAGCTCTACAGTATTACTATACCTATGAAATTCAAGATGTGTATTTTAAGTAGAAGAAGTATTGATTTATGCTACCTGACTCTCATGAATAACATGAGTCTCTGGGTCACTGCTCTAAGTTCAGAGAAAAGGTCAAGAATATAAGACACATTTTTGTGCCCTTAGGTGAGCCAAGGTCATACTTTCAACCATTCTCTTAACTGCGTTTAGATTTAGTGAGACTGTAATAGAAAACCACACTATCTGATGATGGCAATGGTGACATTAAATATTACACAGCAAGTTCCTAATACATGTAAGGGATCACTTGTTAAGATGGCATGACCAATATCAAGTCCAGCTCAAAATGAATACTATTAAACTAGTCCTTGGCATGCATAAGGACTTTGTAGTCTCATTCATACTCAAAACAATTATGTACTATAAGTTAGTCTCCCCAGATGTAATTATCCTTACTTAATTTATTAGCCTATTTGTCTTATGACATGCAAGGATATACAAGTTTGTTTACATTATTATTTTCTGTCAAATTCTTCAGTGAATATGGCAGGTAGCATTATCTTGCTTCTGTCTTTACCTATATTTTGTTTCTCACATTGCATTTGTTACATTTTGTCAAAAGAACATCTTAACTCTCTCACCCTAATGGTTATTTCCTTTTCCTTTTCCCAAATATTTCCTTAAATTATTTATTATCAGCATTAATTATAGCTATTTCTAATTGTCATGCACATGACCTTATCTCCACTAAGTATACAGAAATTAGCTATACAACTTACTGTGTTTTGTTCTGTGTGCTGTCTTCTGTTGGCAATCTCCCTCAACATGGTCTTTCCACTTTCTCGAGTCTGAGGAAAAATTATCTCAATTCAATTGAAGAAAATTTGCCTGTATATCACATTTGCTCTCTACGTAATGCTTTGTACTTGATGAATGAAACTGTGTGGCCTTGACTTTTGAACTTGTAAATTTCAAAGAACTCTCCACTCCAGTGCCCTGTTACCTGGCTACTGAATTCCATATTCCAGTTTTTGCTACTCAGGAAATTCATTGTATCTCTTATTTTTAGTCTGGTCTCATCTCTGTTCTTTTAATACAATATCAAACCAAAGCTTCATACAGTTACTTTTTCCCCATTTGGTGTATTGTATGTGGGTTTGCATTAGCTCCCTCAGATATATATACAAAGCTCAAAAAAATAAAATTAGACAGAGAATCTTCTTCAATATATGTAAGCATTATTAGTGCCAACATTTACTGCCTTAAGAAAGTGGTCTTTCATTTATAAGGACAATAGGGCACTTACTTCCATAAACAGTGTACATTTTTGAGCATAATCATATGCCAAATCAAGCATGTTCTTCTGAAGACAGTGACTTGCTAGGAACTGATATGCTTGTCCCCGGTCCTCACTAAGGCCAGCATCTTCAGTTTCCTGCAGGTAACGCTCATAAAGAACTGCTGCTCGTTCTCCCTCTCCCAAGCGGCTGTACAACCTGTAAAACAAGAAGGTCCATCTATACATCCTTAACACTATAACCTAGTACAGAGCACACATTCCTTGCAAAACTGTCTTCAAACACCATGTCACTATGATTATTCATGAAATGCACGAATATACAAAGAATGATTAGTTCTTTGGATAAGAGGACCAGGTCACAACTGTAGATAGAAAAATAAAATGTGGGGATATTAAAATCTTGAAAGTTGAGTGAGCACAAATTTGTAGGCACTGCTGATAAAAACTAGAGCAGTGAAGGAAACTATTTCTGAATATTCAGCAAGAATAAAATACAGCGAGAGCAAGGCCTGTGTATTAAGGATGAATAATATTCATCAGGAGAGAAATGTATGTTTACGTTACCAATAGCTATCTCCAGAAGCCCTAAATCTCCTCCACATCTCATTCTTTACCCAGTCAACCTTCCTAAACCCTACATTCCTTACTTAAGAAAAACCTCAGCTAGGTATCTTGCTGTTCTACAGCAACCATATATAAGGGGTTTGCTGCACTGTTCCTTTTGATATCCTTTACAATACGTGTGCTCACTTTCTTCGCCTGTACATCGTATGTCCTGTGGTTCCCATTGATGTGCATGGAACATAAACACACATACATATTAAAATTAACCAGCAGGAAATTCTGAAATATACTGTAACACTGTATTACCTTTACTGTAATTCTATATACTCCAATATATAGAAGTGAAAAACCTGAAATTGTTTGAGATAAAAAGCTTTATGTGACTGTAATTAAAATTTCAAGTATGTGGGAGAAACAGTTGATAAAACCTATTTATCAACTGACAATATAAACCTTCTCCCTATTCTGCACGCACTGTTGCTCATGAATCACTTCTACATATCACAAAAATCTAATTTTTTTAATTAATAATACTGTGTATGAAGAAGTGTCCTAGTCTCATATTTCTTGCTTATGTAATTCCTTAGGAATGAACAAAAACAATATACCATGTCCCCACTAATGAACACATCCCAGCCCACATGATTCCATAACAAGTATCACAGACTTAATCATCTGCTTCATTGCTTGATTCCTCATTATGCAATGAATACATGACAAATCCGAAATATATTTCAGTTAGGTGTGTGGTAGACTACAAAAGTACTGAAATGGAATTTGACAAAGACCATTCGAATTTTCTCATGAAGAGAAGAATGGAAGTAAAAACACCAATGAAATAACTACTTGAGAAAAAGTAATGGAGTGTCATTGCAGAGCAAATAGCTAAGCAAGTATGGCAAAAATTTTATTTGGAGAAGGGTATATAACAATCCAATAAGAAGGATAAACAGGCTTGCTGAAGATCCCTATGGTTAGGTGAGTACTAACAATGAAGCGACTTCATTTATGTGCATGAAGGTATCTGATTAGTTAAGAGGAAGAAGATTTAAAATATATAAAGATATTTGTAGTAGGAGGCTAAGCAAAGAGTGGTACATATGATGTATGTGCTACATCTGAGTATAATATTGGATAATGGAAAGAATGAACTAAGATGTAATGAAAAATAGTTTTAATACATGTGAAAGAAAAGCCAAATGTCAGACAAATGAATAGTGGTTAAGTACATTCCAATGAAACAGTGGGGATGAGCTCGAAAGTTAAGAAGTACTGTGAGGTTCAAGTACAAGAGTTACTAAACTGTAATTCATAAACAAAGATGGACATAATATTCATAAGACTGTAATACACAAATTTATCAAGGATGAGTGAGTGGGAACTAATAAAGATCTAGGGGTGGGAAGCAGAGAGAACAAGGTGGAGGAGGAAACTGAGCAGGAAATGGAAGGATGGAGTACATGAGAATTTGGAGTAGGACAGCCTGATTATTCATGAAAATGAGAGGCATACACTGGAAGGGAAGAAGTGAAGTGATGTATATGGAAGAGGTTTTGTTAATGGGTGACCCAAGACATCTAATGGTAAATCATGCAGTTGTCTGTGGGGCTTGGGTGCAGATGGTAGACTCTGGTTTTGGTATGGTATACATATGTGACAGCTTCAGCTGGATGTCTACATATGGAACTTGTTCATCTGTTCCTGATGTACCTTGCAAAGACAGGAAAAGCAGATATCCATTCGGCTATGGTCTTTGTTTCCCTTGGCCACTGGCTACTTCTTGTTAAGAAGGAAACAAGTTTTGAACTCTTGATGACCCATTTCTTTCTATAAAAAAAGGCCAGCAGAGAATGCCCTTTTCCCTTCCCAATCCTCTAATGTTCTATAATACTTCCTGCTGTAACTCCAGTTCTGAGTGAATAAACTGATCTGTTCATTCTTCCACATCTGGATCTAAACCTGTGATAACAGCATTCCTCCTTTATAAAAGATGGTGGCGAGCTGTGGCTGCATGCAGAGATTCTGTCCTCTAGGACAGATGGTAGGTTTACTTAGAGAATGAAATGGGATGGTACTGTATAGTTCCACTACTTTTGTAGGAAAATATAGCTTTTCAAAAGCTTAGAACTTTTCTTATTTACATTCACAAAATAGTATCAATTTTCCTTTAAGGTAACTAAATTCATAGCTCTTCTCCTTCATAAAAAAAGCCATGGTGTTCTAGTAGCTGCCTGCATTCACAACACAATGCTATAAGCTCAACCACAACTACCAAACACAACAGGTAATGAAATGCTTACACTTATACCAATCTTAAGAAAGAACATGAACAGATGTTACCTTCTGCTTATATAAAAATGTAAAAAAGTTAAGATATTTAAAAACAGTTATAGTGTGCTTAGTTATTTCTTACAAACACATAACTTCTTACTTGGCTAGTCTCAGCAATGCAATGCCTTCAATATCACCAACACTGTGAGCTTTAAGAAAGCACTTTTTGGCTTCCTCCCACTTCTCCAATTTTTCATAGCTCTCACCAAGTGCAACCAACATCCGGGAATCATTTGGCCGTAGCTTTTGTGCCTGAGAAAGTAAAAGAGTTTTCTTTGTAAGAGAATTTTCACAAACTAGGTTTCATTTAAACATGAATGTTAAAAAGTTTCAAAATTATGGATACTTCATTTAAATTAGAATATGATAAAGAGATAACATGACTTGTCCCTCGCATGAAAAGGAAATAAACATTTCCTCACCTGTTTAAAGTAGTAGAGACAATAGGCTGGAAGTTTTAGTATTTCATATGTCTGCCCCAAGCCATACCATGCTCGGTAATCTCGTCTGTTCACCTCTGATGTACAAATAAAATTTATCAATGCAAGATAAAAGACACTTAAGTTATACCCTATTAAAGAAAGGGAATGATATTTCTTTAAGTGTATGGTGTCCATAGTTAGAGAACTTACAAGTATTTAAGACTGTGGTTATGTAGTTTTACTATTTTTGATTTGATGATTTGTTTTAATTTTAAAGAAAACTGTAAGTAGACAGTAATATCACTATTTTGCATGTTTGATTAAGAAATGACAAAAGCCTTCACTTTGTATGATTGAACAACACCCCAGATAGACATGTTCACATTCTTGATTGTTACAAACATTAAATAAACTCTGACAAATTTATGCTTGACTTGAGTATATATCCCTATCACTTTAGCATATGTCAATTACTGTCCTTGTGCAAACACTGCTAATTCCCTTATCTCTATCTTTCTTATTTCCTGTTCTTACCAGCTCTTCTCTTCACTGACTTGGGTCATTTCATTTGCTCATAATATTATTCTCTTCATATTCGGTACACTTCATTTTATCACTGATATAAGAAACAAGTATTGTTCTCTGATAAAGTCTCGTGCAATAAGCAGAATCTACCAGTGGAAGTTCAGTATTGGAGGAGGGAAGAATTTAAGTTATGTGAGTGGAGTGTTAAGAAGTTGATAAAGGAGAGCAAAGAAAGAGTAAATGAAAATATAGGAAGAAAGTAGAGTGAAAAGTTTTGGGAAAATAAGGAATTGTACTGGAAAGTGGTGAAAAAGAAAGGAGGTGGATGTAAGAGAGGAAATGTTAATGTAAGAATTAAGAAAGGAGAATTTCTGAATCAAAAGGAGGAAGTGAAAGGAAGATGGAGAGAGTATTTTGAAGTAAAGATAAATGTGGAAGGCAAGGCAGCAGTTGTTGAACGCATGGGTATGAAGGATGGAAGGAAAAGGACACAAGTGCAAGGGCCCATAGCAGGAAGGAAGGTAATAAAGGACAATAATGAGGCTGAAGGGAGGAAATGCACCTGGAATGGATGGGAATACAGCTGAAATACTGAAGTATGGAGGAGAAAGTTTGATAGAGTAGATGCATTTGATATGTTTTTAACATGGAAACAGAAGGTTGTGCCTGAGGATTGGGTGAAAGCTATTATTGTTCCTTTATTCAAAAGAAAAGGTGCTAAGGATACGTAGCAATTATAGGGGAATAAGTCTGTTAATTATACGAGGAAAAGTGTATGCAAGAGTGTTAACTGACAAAGTGATAGAAGTGAGGGAATGCAGAATAAGTGGGGCAAGGGGGTTTTAGGAAAGGTTGAGGATATGCAGATCAGATTTTTGTGGTGAAAATGACTATGGAAAAGTACCTAGCAAAAGGTAAGAAGCTGTATGCAGCTTTCATGGATCTGGAGAAAGCATATGATAGAGTTGAGTAGGATGCTTTATGAGATATTATAGGGTTATATGGGGATGGGGAACAACTGTTGGATGGTGTGAGAGCTTTCTGTAGAGTAGCAAATGCAAGTGTAAAGTGGATGGAGAGTAGAGCGAAAGTTTTGGTATACTGTGGATGTGGGGAAGGGAGCTATCTTAGTTAAGTCTGGTGGTATGGAAAGGGGGGATAAGGAAGAGAGCAGTATAGGGTAAAAGAGTCACTGTGTCACTTACGAGAATAAAGAAGATTAGAAGTGTAAGTATGGAAAAGAAGAAAGGATTAAGGGACAGCATAGTCCTCCCAACCCCAATCTATGCAGCCAAAACATGGATATAGGAGTCAAAGAGGTTAAGAATGCAGGTAGTGGAAATGACCTATTTGAGAGGAACATGTGGTATAACTAGATGGAAAGAAGAAAGAAACAAGGGAGCATATGAGAGATGTGATATGGCAGGGAATAAATTGTGGAGTGGTAGAGCTGGTGAAATGTAATACTTTGAGGTAGTTTGGGCATACATAAAGTGCAAGATAGGGAGTTTATAAGGATATGTATGATAGCACAGTTAAAGGAGTTGGTGTGAGAGGAAGAACACAAGTGACATGGGGAAATTAGAGCGGAAGAGTACTAGAGGGACAGATGTGGTTGAAGAATGTGTGGAATGGTGTATGCAAGAGAGGCATATAAGGACAGGGATAAGTGAAGATTCTTTTGCCTTGATGGGAGTCCCCATAGGGAACATAACCTTAGAGATATAGATAGGCAGATAGAGAAGCAGAATTACCTAGCAGATTCTGAAGATTTTTCATTGCCAAAATTTTTGAAGATGTACTTATAATAACTTAGCATATGGAGAAAACTTCATGCATCATCCTAAATTTCACGTGAAAAATTACTCTTCAAACATAACTGGGTAATGTGTTTACTTATAAACAAATGCTCCAAAGTGCTCTCCCACAATACAAACCAATAGCCTGGCGATAACACTGGATAGCAGCATTAGTATTCTTCATTTCCATATACTCATGCCCCATCAGTGTCCAAGCTGCTAAGTAATGTGGATTAAGTCGTAATGCACGCTGGAAGTACTGAACAGCTTTCTCATGCTGAGATCTCAAGCTGTAGTAGTTACCTGGAAAATGAGATCAGTGCATAGAAAACATGAAAGAGTGAATGCAAATTCTTATAGTTATTATTTAATGCATTAGGTAAGAACCTACTAAAGAGAATTGTTAAACAAAAAGTATGAAAAAATACAATATACAGTACTATTTTATCCATTATAAGATGAATATTTTGAATCAAACAAAACACAATAGCTAACATTTGGGAGCTAAGAAAGACTTCCATCTCATTCAACTAGTTTCTCCTATATTTTTCTGAATACGTAGATAGCCATTAATTCTTGCATTAGGTAAGTTCCAACAGCAAAATGTACAGAAAATGTATGAAAAATACCATTTACTGAATATAAAGTGAGTGTTTTGAACTGAAGGTGAATGTTCAGAATTTAGGTAAGAATTCCATCTCTTTATTTTCTCCTATATTTTTTTAAATACATAGATAATCATTAATACATATCATTAATTCATGGATTTGGGAGAACCTAATGAAAATAACTGGTTAGAAAGTGTATATGAAATATACAATTTACTATATAATTCACCTATCATATGATGGATGTTTTAAACCAAAGGTTTTAAACAAAGACTCTATGAAGACTGATGCATGACCCAGCATCAGTCATGGGTCAAAAATTGGTGACCACAGTATTTGGTAAACATAGCTTTGGAAATGGGTGACCGCAGGATGGGAGTTAAGAATGCTCAGATCTTTCGTACAGTAGATTTTTGGTTGACAAATACTTTATTGTACACCAGCATCACCCCAACTTAATCCTATGGCACAGTATGCCCCATTCATAAAAATATTAAGCAACTCTAGTGATATCACATGACCCTGATACAATCCCACATTCATTTCAGATCTTTCACTCATACACCACTTGAACGAACATATATATTACTTCCATTGCAAAATATCTTAACAGCATTCAAAAGTCTTGCATGCATACCAACTAGAGTCAAAACATAAAATCAATCAAGTTTTAATACTCAGATTTCTTGATATTTTGAATGTGGTTACCATACCATAAATATGCAGTACAGGTTTGGAAAAAAAAAAAATTAAAATGAGTGATTTCAGGCATTCTGAACTAGGTGGCTAACCTCCTTTTTACAAGAAAACAAAACAAAATTGAAAGACCACTTACCTATAACACAACATGTTTCTACACGATATTTATCTACTTGAACTACACGATGCGCAAGATGTGAGAGTTCAACACGCATTTCTTTCACATATAGCAAATTAGAATAGGTGTCTAAATTGTCCAAACGGTATGGGTCAATAGCCTCTAGTTCCTTGAAGATTGTCACTGCTTGATCAACATCTGGTGAAAAATAAATGCATATAAAGACATTTCACAGTTCTTAAGTACTGTAATGCATGCATCATTATACTTTTCCCTTCAACAAAAGCCCGGTTGGATGATCCTTGTATTATAATCCCATACTCCTTGACCTTAGTTTAACTCCTCAACTGGAAAACCCTCAACATTCCTGTGATTACTTGTGATTCTTCACATGGAAAGTCCATGTATTAAATAATCTTAGCTTTAAAGCATATGAAGAATTAAATGAACTTTAAACACCAACCTACACAAACCTTTTTGCAAAGCTAACTAAATTCTACATAAAAATGAAAGCATATTGTTAAGAACAAGGAGAGAATGAAGAACAAGACTCTGATACCTCTCTGGTTATGATGTGTAATAGCAACTTGGGCCATGATGTAAGTTGAATGCAGGAGACCAGCATCTTGCAAGCTAGTGTAGATCTCTAAAGCTTCATCATTCAGCTGCAGCTCTAAGTAAGTGTGTGCATGAAACAACTTGCGCATCCAATGATCCGGTAGTTTTAGTGTGCCAAGCTTTGGAAGAAGTTCAGGGTTAAATGCAGGTGTCAAATACTGCACCACTTAATGTGATCTCTCCCTTACAGTATACATTTCTTATGTTGGAAAGTATGAAACCCAATGTATGTACATATATGTTATTTGACAAGCAAAACATGATTATGAAATACGATTGTTATACCTTCCTCATTCTCCTGTCTATCAAATGCAACTCTTCCCATTCTTATGGCAATGATTAAGTGCACCACAAAGATAATTTCCCCACAAAAGGAGCATGTGGCCTTAAATATAAGCAGTGTACCTGCAACCTTTTTCAACAAAATGTGTGGATTTGTGGGGCAAAGTGGAATGGGAGAGGAATTAATGATGAATATAATCCAACAGAGCAGAAATATTAATGTACATAATTGTATATTTTCAGTATGTCTGTAATGGCTAAATTAACTACTGATGAATACTTGTAGTTATGCAAAGAATGTATGGATGGAACTAGGCAAACCAATTTGCTCTCTTCTGCTTAACCAAGGATGAATGCTTGAGCACCATAAAATAATTTAACCAGGATTTAACCTAGCAGCTATGAATATGAATCCAGTGAATGACAAAGTATGACATAATGACATACAAACAGATATTACACCATTGTGCATCATTACTAAAAAGTGTTTATCACTTTAAATATGAAAATCACTACTAACCATTTCTCTGTCAGTTATAAGTGCTGCCAGTTCTAGCCAGGCCCCCCAATGCAGAGGCTGTAGATGCAAGGCCTGACAGAGTACCTCAACTGCCTGTCGAGTGAGGTCCAATCGTTTGAGCACAACTCCATATAGCCACAACAACCAAGCATCCATGTCAGTGTCCCCTGGATCCCTATGAGGTAGGGACGATAATGGTTACTATACATCAAGGCATTAATTAACAATTTTCTGAATTTCTATAGATCAAAGTGACCCATGCAAAATATTCACCCAATACAGTAGTTCAGTTACTGCAGTTTTTAACTAACTCATAATTCCCCCTCAGTTTTACTTGCAAACTCAGTTGCCTTGCACTCACTGCTCAAAGACATATACACATCACCACATTTCATGCAGCCTAAAGGCCTCCTGCAGCTTTGAGGCTGTGCTTCATGCAAGAGCAGGGTCAAGTGGGCTCCTTTGGGTAAGAAGTTCCTTGTCAACACAGTACTCTTACCATCTCTCTGAAGGTAACTCACTTCTCATCTGCAGTGTTACAACTTGTAGGCTGAGGCCTCTCCTCAGGATGCATGTCAATTAACAAAAAATTGAATGATGTCCAGGGGCACCCAGCTAATCATCTATATATGTACTTTTAAAAAGCCTTTATTCCTAATCACCATCCTCTTTTAGCACACAACTCGACAAGCTTGTACCCATTTTTGATTATATCAGAAACTCTATATCCCCAGCTACAACTGTCACAAAACCTATCCTTGTATTCATATGTTTTAGCTCCAACTTAGCTCCAAAGTCAATAACTTGCATCAAAACTGCCAAAGCATTCACTAAGCCTCTCCTATTTGGTGAGTTAGGGCAATAACTACAACTGACCACAATTGGTTTACCTGTAAGAAGGATGGTTGTTTGAATAAGCAAATACTTTACTGTAGTAGTCAGGCTTATATAGTATACTGATCTAACTCCTCTGACAGGGCAATACTCAGCATACATTCTTTAAAAACTAAGTGCAAAAAAAATCACTCATCACTCTTTTGAAAGTAATCTTACCTAACAGCACATAAAATATAAGAAAAAAAAAATAACAAACATGTTACAAGTTTTCAGACTTGTACTTGAATTAACCAGTAAAACAGGTAAGACTAACAAAAACAAGATTCCTAAGTGATGCAGCCACACAGGTATGATTGAGAAACACTTAAGTATCCCAGATAAGTAAAAAAAAATACAAATTAAAATGATGTCAGCTGACCTGGAGGTCGAGCTAGAAGAATGGAGAGTGTACATCTTAGACAGCTCAGTGTGAAGTTCCTTCAGGTAGATGCCCTTGTGCTGATCATTGGCAACTGTTGGCAAATATAACATATATCAGAAGTTATGCACATCTTCCTTATAAGCACGGCATATTATGAGAATGCAAATAATGGCTAAAACAGAACAAGAACTAGCCATTCAGGCATGCAAATTAATAAAATAAAGTTCTAAAAGTAAATAATATCTGAACTCTATGGGGAAAACAACTGAAACAAAACAATCAAAACTAAAGTATATGGAAAGTATTTCTGTCCTGTGATCAACAAGTATCTGCGTAAAGTATTTATATTATCAATCATGGAGAAATCTTAAAAAAAAATCTAGTATCTGAAACATAAAGAAATTCATATTTCCCCGTGGGGGCGGGGTGGCATCAGGAGTGGATGGGGGTGAGCAAGTCTAAATATGTACATGT
>JAYMFT010408298.1:0-18420 GCA_038088735.1 Panulirus argus | reverse complement strand
GAACATACTTGGTGTTACTGTAACATCCACTCTTTCTTGGAAACCCCACATTATGGGAATAGCTAAGTCTGCCTCTAAGAAACTGGGTGTGTTGATTAGATGTCAAAATTTCTCTTCTGAACAGATGCTCCATTTATACAAGGGATTGATTCATCTTTGTATAGAGTACTGCTCTCACATTTGGGGTGGTTCTAGCTCTGCTTCCATATTTGACAGAGTTGAGTCAAAAGCGGTCTGACTTATAAACTGTCCTGGGCTAACTTTCAAAATTGACCCCCTTGCCCTACGGCACAATGTTGGTTCACTTTCCCTCTTCTACATGTATTACTTTGGTTTTTGCTCCCGAGAGCTGGCTGCTTGTATGCCCCCACCTCTAGTAAGACCAAGTAATACTCAGCAAGCCGCTGCATCACGTGATTATTGTATGGCAACTGGCAACTCAAAAGTGGGCCGTTTTGATACCTGCTTCTTTCTCTACACATCAAAGCTTTGGAACTCCCTATTTCCCATGTGTTTCCCAATAACTATGACCTCGCACATTTCAAAAGACAGGTCTTTTGCTTTCTCAAAAATTTGCAAATACTTTCCCTTGTCTTTTCATTTTCTGTTTCATGATTCTCTCTATATTTCAATTAAGGCCCGGCCTTGACGTGGACTTTTGTCAGTGACTGGAGCCTAGGAAAAAACTTTGCCCCACCTCCTCTCTCTGAACCTATGCCATCTCTCATTTTCTTCTCATGCAGGGTCTTCCAAGTACTCTCCCAGCTACAGGTGGATAAGGTGTACGACTCTGATGTCATCCCTCCTTCTGTGGGAGTGTGACTCTGAGCCAATACCAATTCTTGCTTATCTATCTTGCCTGTTTAAAAACCCAAACTTTTCTTTCTGTTTCAAAGCATGCCTTGGTGTGGCTAATCCCTAAAAAAGAAGAGTTCTATCCCCTCCAACTATTGCCCCTCAGCTCATACTTTCTGCTACCCCCTAAGTCTTTGAAATTCTCCTGAACTCTCACCTTCTTAAACATTTATAATCACATTCCCTTCTCTCTGATCTACAGTATGGATCTGCAATTCTAGGTCTACAAATTCCTTTCTCTTGATTTTTCTGCTTCTCTCTCATCTCTGACAAACTTCTCTTTGGCTGCTCCACTACACTGGTCACTGATGGAGCAATTTCCCCCTCTTATTATATGAATAGCGGTGCTACTCAGGGTTTCTGTTCTAATCACCTACTATCTTTCTTCTCCCACTAAATGATCTCTCTTCTACTTCTAACCCTATCAATTCTGATGCTGATGATTTCACTTAAAATAATTCAACCCACCTTTTCTCCCCTACTCCCACAAGGGAGTTTACTCTCTCAATTCAGATGTGTGCAGCATCTCAAGTGGGGAAACAATAATTTTGTTAAATTTCATAGTGCTAAAATGCAATTTCTCCCTATATTTCTATCAAAGAATCACTCATTTCCCTCTGTTCAATTTAAGATCAAGACACTTCAACCCTGTAATAACATAAACATGTATGACATAACCATATCCTACAATCTATCAAAGAAACCTCAAATATTCAACATTAAAATGTCTTCCTTCCCAAAAGCTAGGAGTGCTACATAGGTGCCTTAATTATTCTTTTTGTGAGCAGCTATTTCATGTCTTCAGGGATTTTGTTCAGCCAAGTATAGAATACTGCTCACACTTCTGGGGTGACTCATCATCCACCTCTTTATTGGGTAAAGTGCAGTCAAAAGCCTTCCATCTGAATAACTCTCCCGGCATCACCACTATTCAACCTTCCCTTTCCATATGCTACAATTATGGCACTCTCTCTCTCTCTCTCTCTCTCTCTCTCTCTCTCTCTCTCTCTCTCTGCAAGCATCATTTTGGCCATTGTTCTCGTG
The DNA here is from genome assembly GCA_038088735.1 of Panulirus argus. Taxonomy (NCBI): domain Eukaryota; kingdom Metazoa; phylum Arthropoda; class Malacostraca; order Decapoda; family Palinuridae; genus Panulirus; species Panulirus argus. The sequence continues at coordinate 16,521 of JAYMFT010408298.1, read as the reverse complement.
AGCTGTCTGCACGTCTGCACAAGTCCCCAACCCCAAGCTTTGGACCTGTAGCATACATCTGGCTGCAGCTTCCAACAGCTTTTGTGGGAATACCAACCACTCGAGGACTGTTTGTTATAGCACCTCCTCTTCCCTCGAATAGTTAAGCTCTGGGATTCTCCTCCTTCTTTTGTCTCTCTCTCTCTCTTCTTGTATCCTCTCTTCCTTTAAAAGCCAGGCCTGCACACACCTGCAGAACTCTGATTAATTTCTAATCTCATTTGCTTTTAAATTTTTCTTTCACCGAAGATGGCCTTGATTGAAGCAGTTGTTGCCACAAAAAATAATAAAAAAGATTATGAAAAAATGGGTGGCTGCAGAAAACAACAGTACTGTGAATTAAACTAGTTCTACTTAATGGAATATTTCAGGATAAATACTCACTGACAGAAAATACAGTAGTAAATAATGGAGACATGAGAAAGATATCAGAAGAAATCATAGGAAAGGTGCATAGATGAGAGTGCTTTGGATGATATGGCCATAAAGAATCTGTAGCTGATGGAAGCTGATCAAGATATACATCAATGCAGCTGTTGATATAATGAGGAGAGTTAGACCACAAAGGGGATGTATAGTTGCATTTGGAGAATAAGCTGGGACTAAGGATATTTCAGATGAAGATGTAATATGAATAACTTCGGATTAGTTGTAATGGAAGCAATATGTGTACAGAAACGATGTGAATGCAATGTGTCACTTGATAAATCACTTAAGTATGCAAAGTGAAAAAGTAAGAAACACTTCTGTATATGTATAAGTTCTACCCCACTGATTTGGGAATGGGTACTATTATGATAAACTGATAAACCATTTTTCAGAAACGTTTCAGTAACTTTCTGAACTGGGTTTCAATATATTCATTTTGGCCATAATCTTAACACATAGCTGAGCTACTAAGCTGGGCTTGCTACAAGTTAAGGATAAGCAACAAAACCCTATAAATAAACATACCATCAATTTTGTTTTGTGTGCATTGAGAGGTGCTTCAAGAGTAAACTTCTGGATGAGTTTCAATATAGGTGTGAGGTGAGGTGTGAGAATTTCTCCACGACTTCCTCCAAGAGATGCCATTGCCTCACACACCAGCTGGCATCCACAAACTGTATGATGAAAAGTAGATATCTAAATCATTCTAAAATACATTACAATACAGCTCATCACAGGGGCTATGTCTGTAGAGTATCCTCAAATTAGTATTAGCAAATGACATTTCTCTAAACTTACAACCCTTCTCTGCATGTGCTTTTAATGCTCTTCAACCTAAAATTCATTAATACAATATTATCCCTATCAGTGATTCATACTTTCTAATTTTTTTATGTTGAAGGCTCCAGTCACAGACAAAAGTCCACATCAAGGCTGGGCCCTAATTGAAAAATAGAGAGAATTATGAAACAGGAAAAAAGAGAGGGAAAGTATTTAAGAATTTTTGAGAAAGTGAAAGACCTCTCTTTCGAAATGAGCCAGGTCATAGTTATTGGGAAATCTTATACTGCAATATCTACTCCTTTCATGACTCCATACCTTCTGAATTCATCATTTTTATCAGTCAACTTTGATAATGCTATCAAAATCCCACTAAAAGATGAAGAAGAAGAATATACCTACCTCTACTTTCACTCTGGTTGCACTAGCTTAGATGTTACAAACATACTTCATTTTCACCAGCAACCCTTTTTACACATACATATATAACCATATTCTGTTTTACTTCAGCAATACACTTGCAATTTTCTTTGCAGTCACCAGTCTTTGATAGTTCATACTCAATCATATCTCATCTAAACTTCTGTTTTTCCACAACCATCTTTACTGCACACAGACTGTGTATCCCCTCTTCCCCCAAGATGACCACTTCTTCCACTTTATGGTTCAACCCTTCCTGTTCTGAGGCCATTCAGGCAAGGGATCTGGCATACTGGGCTTGGAAAAACTCTCCTTCCTCTGACTACCATTTAGTATTCATCACTACTTGTTATCATTGCAAGCAAGTTATCCGTGAGGCAAAACATATTCTTAGTGAAAAGAAGCGATAATCTATCCTCTTCTTCCACTGATAGGTCTTTCTAGTCTTTAGCTAAGGGTATAGCTAACAATTTCTGTCACTCTACCTTTCCTTCACTTTTTCTGTTCTGACAGTACCATAGCTGTCTCTCCCAGAGACAAAGCAACTCTCTTTAGTTGCTCTTCCATCCAAAAAGTGCCTCTCTCTCAGGACACAAGCAAGGTTAATGGACCTAATGGCACTGATCCCCATATGCTGAAAGAGTGTGCCTCTGAACTTGCACCTGCGCTTGCTTGTCTGTTCCATTTCAGTTAAAAATCAGAACTTTCCCTTCTTCTTGGAAGCATGCAATGGTATATTCCATCCCTGAGACGGGTGACAGTTCTAACCCCTCTAACTATCATCCTCCTGCTTTGACATCTACTATTTTCAAAGTCTTTGAATCCCTCCTCAATTCCCACATCCTCTGACATCTTGAATATAACAGTCTTCTCTCTGATCACCAGTAAGACTTACACAGGGCAAGATTCACAAGTTATGTTCCTTCCTATCTTACTAATGACTGGTCATTAATATTTTACAGAACCTTACTGTACAAACACGGAGGTATATGAACACGAATAAAGTGCATATGAATGCGCACTTTCTTAGAATACATAATACCCTCCAACAGCCAGGATTTGAACCCAGAACCTTTTACACGGTGGTCAGGAATGCTAAAAACTAGGCTATGATCACCCCAATAGGGAAATAACTATTCAGTTACAAGTAATCAAATACCCTTTGTTTCACATCCATGACCAATGGGGTCTACACAGATCCCATCAGGCTCACATTACCATTAAGGGCGATCATAGCCTGGCTATTAGCATTCCCGACTACCACGCAAAAGATCCCAGGTTCCAATCCTGGCTGTTGGAGGGTATTATGTGTTCTATGTAAGTGCGTGTTCATATGCACTATATTCATGTTCACATACCTCCGTGTTTGTACAGTAAGGTCCTGTAAAATGCCAGCAGCTGGTAACGTGAGCCTGATGGAATTTGACCAGTGTAGACCCCATTGCTAATGGATGTGAGATGAAGGATTTTGATTACTTGTAATAGAATAGTTATTTCCCTATTAGGGCGATCATAGCATAGTTTAAGGCATTCCCGACTACCACGCAAAAGGTCCTAGGTTCGAATTCTGGCTGTTATTAGCAACTGTACATACATATATATATTATTTATTTTTTATTCTATAATACCTGATCCCTGTTTCCTGCATTAGCGAGGTAGCACCAGGAAACAGACGAATAAAGATGCATTCAACCACATACACACATATATACATACATGCATATACACGCACAATACATACATATACCTACCAACATATACATATATACATACACATGCATATACACATATATACATGTACATATTCATACTTGCTTGTCTCCATCCATTCCTGATGCCACCCCGCCCCACAGGAAATAGCATCGCCACCCCCTGCGTCAATGAGGTAGAGCCAGAAAACAGAAGAAAAGGCCACATTCGCTCACACTCAGTCTCTAGCTGTCATGTGTAATGCACCAAAACCACAGCTCCCTATCAACATCCAGGCCCCACAGACCTTTCCATGGTTTACCCCAAACATTTCATATGCCCTGGTTCAGTCTTACATTTAATCAATTACCTTTACAATACAGAAACTACCCATTAAGTATCTCATACATCAAGGATATTCATGATTTAAAAATCAACAAAGTCAACATAACATCAAAAATTTCATGAACTTATGACAAGTTTTGATGACATTAAAATTTATATGTTTATAATATTTCACGTTAAAACATATTCAATGAAAACATTAACATTATAATTCATCCTTCACGTTCATTATCACACTGAAGATTTAACAGTCTGTTTTCATGTCTTGGCTACAGTTTCAGTGATGTGAAACCTACAATATATACTGCTGATGTAATGATTTGATATTTTGAAGCATTTACATTACATTTTGATGTACATTTAACTATACCAATTCATATTTGTCAATGAATAACTGTTTTGAGGCCTAGAGTATTCATGAAAAAGTTTCCAGTCATAGCCAAAAGTTCTCATACAGTAAAGGCTTCATAGAAAAACTTGAAAATAACTAATATGAAAGAATAAGTGAAAGATCAAGACTAAAATCATGAGGTAAAAAAGAATAGGTGTACTGTGTCACTTATGTATGAAAAAGTTCTTAATTCTAGCTCAAAAGACTGCAGCTCAGTTTTAATGTGACAAAGCAGGATAAGCAATCCTGGGAGGGATGGCATAAGATTACACCATGCATCACTTGAACAATCCTAAGTTAGGATAATAGAACTGCATATCCCTTGGAGCTGCTGTCTACATGTAGATCCACTACCTAAAACTTACTATTTGTAGGCCATGTTTATATGGATAACATTTAATAACCTGAAATTAAATCTGTATACAAATTACTAAAACAAATAATCTTAGTGTATTTTTCTGGTGTCTAGATTATCCCAAGAAGAAGAGTCCACTTGAAGGGTAATCACTCTTAAACTAAACAACATTATCTGATTCCATATCAAGTTCAATTAAGAAAAATGATTGTTACAAATATAATCATGATAATCATCTGACACAAGCTTGTAATACATTATGATCCCTTATTATCAAAATTAGGTAACAAATCATTAAATCCAACCCTTCAGTTACCACAATACGTTTGCTACATTAATCAAATCAAGCACAAAGATGCTAAGAAACTTACCAAATAGACTCATATTCATAAATGGCAGATATGATGGAAGGTGGCCAAGAACTTCACTGGTAAAGTAATCTTGTAATCCTACCAGTATACAGATAACCTGAGGTATCAGCAGGGCAAGCTTTGGTGAGGTTATGTCACACAGTATACCAAGGAAGAAATTTCCTGCTACTTGTGAGACTATTGGATGCACAGTCAATGGTAGTTTAGATGCTGACTGCAAAAGATAATAAAATGTGGAAGAAAATCTCACTGCATAATGGGTTGTACAAAGTTATTTTTCATTCCATATCAACATTTCTCTAAACCTTTCACTGACAACTTACAGATTTTAAAAAATCTTTTGAGTCCAAATAATAAATTGCAACTTAAATATGAAATTCCAAGACTATAAAACCAAAACTTACCCTTAAAAGGTGATCAGTTGACAAAATTAATATCCAATGTGCAAATACATAAATATGAATTACAGCCTCTGGAATAAGACTGTTCAAAGAATAATTTTCTTCTAAAATTTTTGAGTTGTAACCACTGTCTGAGCTAGAGCTTTCTGTACCACGACTCACTGTTTGTCTCATTAAATGACCATTAGCAACTGCATGGGTACGCACTAGAGGAGTGGCAGCTCGAGCCCTCTCTGCAGATAGGTTGCTTATCCAATTCAAAATGTCAGGTTTGATATCATCCTTCACTTTCAGAGTTCTTTCCTCAGCAATTGAGTCTATGGTTTGTGCTATTCTACTATTAACTACACATGTAGATATTTTGCTGACAACAGACACATTACTTGACACAGACCACTTGGAAGTATTAGATGAAATTGCAGAATCCAAAGAACCTTCCCTTGACAACGAGTTTCTACTTATCATATTATCTACAATGTTTGACACAGACTCTTTTTCCTTCTCATCAGCAGTGACTTGATGCTGCACTTCAATTTCTTGATTTCCCTTTAAGGATTGGCTTCGGGTTTGGCAGGCTGTTGAAAAGAACGACTGATGCACATTACATCTAAATATGAAGATATATGTATATTTCTTATGTTACAAACATATGTAGCTTCTCAAATGGCTAATTCAATTGCATATTACCAACAGTAACACAAACCTGTCTTTGATAGTGTTGCTTGTCTGATTTCAAGTACACCATCCTTTTTCAGGATTCTTCCCCTACCTGACCTTCTGATCATCCTGAGTGTCACCTGTAAATCAGCATGTGTATCATCTATCTTACTAATGAAAGCAACAGCACAGGAATTATATATATCATCAAACAACACCACGAGTTATGTATATTAAAAGATGAAGGGGACAGTTTTCACACATTAGGTCTGAGCAAATGTAATTCACAGTCAGTTAATAATACTGAAACCCCACACAATGACTTAGCCAAATCATTCTGCTTGAATCCTAACCAAGACTCAAGGTTAGTTTGCATTCTCACAAAGAAATTTTCAAAATATCATATGCCACTTTACCTTAGTAAATATGTATTGGTCCTGTAACACAATGATCATAATTTCAAGTTAAGCAGAAGAAAAATGCAAAAATACGTTAGTAAATACGTAGCTTAGGGGCAACACAGAAGTAACTTATGAAAGTGGAAGAACAACATATCCATGGACTTCTGTCACTTAGTAGAGATGATTTAGAAGGGCACATCAAATAAAATTAATCCTGCAATAATGAATATTTGCTGGTAGAGTGGGATATGAATATCGGGGAAAACATGGGATAAAGAAAAAGATACACATGTATAAATCCACAGAACCTAAGACAACTAAAAATTTCTCATATTTTTCAACGTCATTTCAAAAAAATTGTGATTGTTTTTACATTCAGTTGCTGGGAAGTGCAAGTACTGTTTGCATTTGCTTCTACACAAAACCATCACAGTGAATGCAACCACTTCTAAGCAAACATTCTTCACCAAGAGGTGGAAATTGCAGACAACACAATATTTGATGTTTCAACGATAACACTGAAAACTACGATAAACTGCAGCCCCTCAGTGAAATTAAGTGAGGTTTTCAGAGGTTCTGTTGATTTTTTTAAGCATTAAGTATGATACCTTTCTTATGCATATATCCCAGGACTTCATGAGTTACAATTCCCACTTTCCTGACTTAACCTATAATAGGTTAGGTTTCACTTGGATTCATTATTAAACTTCTTAGCTTGGCACAAATCTGACTGGATTTTTTAAGGTTTCCACGAACCCATTTTTGACCAGGAAAACTATAATGGTAAGTTACAGCACTTCTGTCAATTCCATTTATTCAATTCCACATTATATCTTCCATACTATATCTTATCTTCACTTATACTAGTATGGATATTGAGAAAATTACATGTAAATTACATGTAATACACCAGTCAAAACAAGTGATCATGAAATGCTCAATTTTTAGTATGTGGTAAAAGAGGACATTAAAAAAGCAGAGGTGAAACAGGAAATAAAGAGGAGATATAATTGCAGAAACTACACAAACATCAATCAATTTTATGGTAACAGAGGTTAGGAAATGGAATTCAGTAGCCAGGAGCAAGCGCTTTGTGGTGAAAGGTTCTGTGAAATCTACAATGGAGTAGAGGCATGTTTACCTAAGGCCTTAAACACAAAAGGAACAGCAAGAAACATGAGGGAATAGAATGGTTTAAAAAACTATCAAAAAGCAAAGGAGCATTAAGATGTGCAGTGGTGAAGATATAGATGGCACTCTAGCCAGCCAGCATCTGCAAATTACATGAGAGAAAGGAACGAGCATAGCAGGATAAGAAAGGAGGAACAAAGAAACTTTGAAAAGAATACTGTATTATGAACAAAACAGGCAAAAATCCAAAACTATTCCATATATCCATCAGGAGTCAGTTCTTAGTTCAGGAGTAGCTAACCAGACTATACATTATTTGAAGCAAAAATTGTACAGGATGATGTGAGGATATGTGAGGAACCGAATAACAAGTTCAAAAGTGTTTTCACAGTGAAAGATATTACAGCCTCAACACCAGTGAGATGAAATGGGGAGAAGGTTTTGGAAATCATTGATATATCTAAAGATGATGTTAACAAAATACTAAGAGGACTTGACCCATACAAGGCTTATGGTCCTGATGTAATTTCACTGTATGTGCTAAAGATGTGTGCAGATATGCTAGATAAACTAATTGAATTACTGTTCATGATGTTACTGAAGAGTGGCAAACTGGCAAAGGGAATGGAAAAGGGCAAACATTATTCCTATATATAAGAAAGGAGACCAAGAACATGCACTGAACTACATCCTGGTCTCACTAATGAGTGTGATGTGTAAGGTTCTTGAAAACATTACTTGAAAGCAAGTGGATGACTTTTTATGGAGAAAAAATTTCTGAATGAGTCAGCATGGTTTTAGGGGATACAAGATCATGTGTAACTAAACTCTTGGAGTTTTACAAGAGAGTGAGCTCAGTTCAAAACAAAAGAGAAGCCTTGGTAACTGTCAGTATCAAGACTGCCAGAAAGCATTTGACACTTCCGCATAGGAGGCTGACTGAGAAGCTGGATCACCAGGTAGGAATACAAAGGAATAAAAAAAGGAATTCAAACAGCAACAGACCATCAAGCCCTTTCAAGGCTGTTGGGGATTGTGGAAGAGATCAGAGACTCACAGATTAGAGTGGCAAAAGTTATAGGGTTAAAAGATAATGCAAAAAGAAAAACCTGCGAATTGTCAATGTGACTTAAGGAGACACAAATAATGTAAGCTGGAGACTTAAAGGGAAACTGTCAAGTCTATTCTGTTTTCACTCACTCTTATTGGCAAATTGTACCATATGTTAACAATCCTGTTGAAGAAAAAGTACTTTGCCTCATTCAAGGGAAAACATTTGCCCTAGAGTTTGTAACCATTACTGCAGTTGAAATCAGGCGAATCGAGTTATAAGTAACGTAATAGATCAAGATTATCAAAGCCTTTGATAATTTTGAATACTTGTATTAGATTACCTCTTAGCCTTCTCTATTCTGAGCTAAATAGATTTAAGTGCTTTAATCTGCTCTCATGACATTTTGTTTCTCAGTCCAGAATCATCCTGGTAGCTCGATGCTGCACTCTCTCCATTCTTTCTGTGTCTACTTTTCATGTAGAATGACCAAAACTGAACACAATAATCAAGATAGGAACAAACCAATGAATAGTAAAGAGTAAGGATGGTTTCCCAGGACTTAAATTTAAAAGCTCTATCTATGAATCCAAGAATTTTGTTCGTTCTTTTCACTGCTTCTGTGTACTGCTTATTTGGTTTCAGATCACCAGAAATTATTACACTCAAGTCTTTTTCCACATTTACCTTTGCAGTTCAATAGAATTCATACTGTAGCTTGTCTTTTAATTATTGTTACCGATATGTAAAAGTTTGCACTTATCAATATTAAAATTCATTTGCCACCTACGAGCCCAGTCCATCAATCTGTCTAACTTTGCACTTATCAATATTAAGATTAATTTTCATGAGCCCAGCCCATCAGTCTGTCTATGTCAGTTTGAAGCTCCAGACATTTAAGTTCATTTTTAGATTACTTCTCAGCTTTGTATTATCAGTGAATTTTTATATCTTTTAATGCAGCCCATTATCATTATCATTAATATATATGAGAAAGAGAACTAATCCCAAGACTGATCCTTTTGACACTCCACTTGCTATGTCTAAATATTCTGAGGCTTGACCATTAATCATAACTCTTTGTTTACAGCCAGTCAACTACTTTCCAGTCCACCAAAGAACAACCTCATCAATGCCATTTAGCTAAATTTTTGCTAGTATCATTTGATGCAGAAGCTTATAGAACACTTTTTGAAAATCTAGGTAGATGACATCAACTGACTTTCATCATACATGTTGATTATATCATAAGAAATCAAGCTAAATTATCAAAAAAGGGTGATTACATCAAAAACCATACTGAGAATGGCTTATCAAATGGTGGTCCACTAAATGTTTTACAAAATTCTATCCTGAATGATAGTTTCCATAAGTTTTCTAACTACAGATGCAAACCCAATTGAATGATAATTTCAGTTTTTCATTGGGCAACTTCCATTCCTCTGGATCTTTTCTGTAGCAAGTAACTTAATGAAAAGGGCAGTCAAGGGCTTCACTATCTCGTTTTCTGCCTTTTTCATTATTCTCTCATTAAGCAATTTTGTTCATTTTCATTCTGTTTAATGCTGAGAGTATGTCTTCAGCTTTATGTCAATTTGTTGAAGAATGATTCCCTTTCTTATCAATGAAACTGGATTCAGGACATGGGTTGTGTCTCTGATCATTAAAAATATCATGTAGATTTTTGGCATGGTTTCACAGTCTTGAACCAAGTCACCATTTTTTGTAATTAATGGACTAATTGACTGAGTAATGCTTCTCTTACTTCAAACATAACAGTAAAACTCCTTAGGGTTTCTTTTGCTATTTTCAGCAAAATATAATTCATATTGATGTTAATTTTGTCAAATAACTTTCTTAATTTCTCAACATAATTTTTCTTGATTTATTCTATTATGCTGGTTATTGCTCTTTTCGAGTTTCTTGAGAGCTACATTCTTTGACAATGGGCACTTTTTTATTTGACTGTTCCACCACTTTGGCTTTGTCTTACAAATATACAATTTACTACACACTGGGATGTATTTTCCCTCCACTATTTTGAGATTTAACTGAAGCATTTCAATATCATGTTTGTGTCATTTCCACTATTTCATTCAATTTTACCTATAAAGAGCAATGCAAAGATAATCAAAATATAATGTTTAAGATCAGGTATTTCTTCATGACTGTCATGTTGACCAACATTACATGCAGTGCTGTAAGTAACCTCAAACGTAAAAGTGATCTCTTTGACCATACTCTTCTCCAACTTCAGCATTACCACCAAGATCTTTATTTGTAATTAGAACTAAATTAATATATTCTCTTCACGAGTAGGTTTCTCAACTAATTGGATTACAGCACTAGCAAGCAAAATTAAGCAGAGTCCACACCTGGAGCTACTGAAAAGGGATTCTCCCTCTTTAGATACCAGTATCTTAAAATCTCCAACTAAGATAAAATCTTGTTCAATACAAATTTCTGCTACTGAAAATAAAATCCTTCATCTACCTCTGGTGTCTATGAAGGGGGCTATAAACTATAGTGCTACTGTTATTTTCTTACGAAGTATCTTTATTTTTTATAAATATGAAGTAAATACTTATAACATTTTTTACCAGAGGATTTGAATAAGCTTTAACAAAGAGCAAGACACCTCTTCCTACTTTGTTTTGTTTCCCCAATCACTATTAAACAGGGTGTAGCCTGAAATTGAGCATTCGGTGAGAATATCTCCATTACTGATACCTAATCAAGATTCAGAAATGGCAATCATATCAAAAAAGAAGGGGGAAACTCTTACAATGGATAAAAGATTACCTCATTGGGATGCAACAAAGAATGCATGTTAGAGAAGCCTTTTTCAAATGAGTAAAGTTGACCAGCTGAGTGCCACTGGGTTTGTTTCTGGGACTAGCACACAAACTCTTCTTGACCTATATCAATGACTTGCCTGAAGGTATGGAATCCTACCTGAATATGTTTGCAGATGGTGCAAAGGTCATGAGTGAAGTGAAATGCGAGGAAGTATGCAGCAGCTGACAAGGGGACCTAAACAGCCTCCAAAGTTGGTTTAAGCAAATGTAATGGGACAAAGTGAAAGACAGCCTCAATATGATCATTACCTGTTAGGAAATAAGCCTGATGATTCTGTGTGTGAGAAGGACTTGGGAGTCAATATCATCCCTAACCTGTCGCCAGACTCCCATATTAGAATAGTCAATGAGACAAACTGTCTGTTGACAAACACCAGAATAGGTTTTAAGTATACGGATAAGGAAATATTTAGCTATTCAGCTCTTCAAATCCTCAATAAAGCCAAAACTTAAATATGCTTTTCAGGTTTGGTTCACCCCACCTAAAGAACGAAGAGCTCACATACAAGGTCCACAAGAGGGCAACACAGATAGCACCAGAATTAAGAGAGCTAAGCTAAAGGGAAAGGCTGGTGGCTTTAAAGTCACCTAACTAGGAAAAGATATGACTGAGGGTTGACCAGATCACAACCATTCAGTTTTCTAAAGAGATTAACTACGTGGACAGAGGACAGTTTTTTAAGTAGGAAACTTGTAAATAAGGATGTAAAGAAATACTTTTATTGTACTTGAGTGGTGAATGAAGAACAGATAGAATGAGGGCATACATAAATTCAAGAGGAGGTACAATAGAAGAGAACATTCAAGAGACGGGCCCCACAAGTGTAAAACTCCTTCCCCATACAGTACAAGAAGTAATAACAAATAGGTACTAATTTACACTCATTCTCCTTTTCCATACCCTGCCCTCCTTTATCAAGAGTCAATCCACTAGACCATCCTGATCTTCAACAACCTACACTGGATTATGGTGGCATTATAGTCACTCCTGCAGACCATATCACATCCTCAACAACCCATTTTCTTATTGAGAGGATACATATCTAAGATTGCAGAGGGTATTTACATGGTCACTTTATAAGGACTTCAATCAGAATGGTCACTTTATGGATAAGAATTTTCATGACCACATTTATCACAAGTTTCGCCTTTATAATTTCAGCGACTCAGATCTTTAATTTTGGATCATAAATGATATAAAAAAAAGCACACTGGAATAACATGTTCTTCTTCTATTGCTGACAAAGTACCTTTTACGTAAAAGTAATGGAAGACCAATACACTTCGCATTTTAGTAGTCATAATTTAAAACAATGTAATTATACTTATAATCCCCTCCCTTTATAAACATTAATCACCTACTACTTGACTTATTACAGTCATAATTCATTTCAAATAGGAAGACATCTAATCCAGGAACAAGTGTCTATGGAAAGAAGATATTATTCACCCAACCAGATATGTAATGCTATCGACTGTGACTACAAAATTCAGATCAATATACCATACTTTTCCACCATCACATGAGCAAAAGCTATCAAAAATAAATTCATAATCTATGAAAAAAAATCTAAATTGGACTGGTACACAAAATAGGCACAGTCTATCATTAAAGAATTTCCCTCATTTTAAAGGACATGTACCTTTGTTTTGATAGTCAAAGATTGGCAGAAAGTACAATACGTTTTCAGAGGAAGCTACTGGGATAGACAAGGTAAACAGTGTTTTGTGAACTGTCTCTAAAAATACAAATAAGCACCTTTCAGACAGATCCTCACACCTTTATTTCTATTGTGATTTTATGAAGATGGAATAACAATCTTTTAAAGGTTTTAAATATCTAAAGGAATCTGGAGTCTGTCTCCTGGGTGAAAATAGGAAAGATAATTATTTTTTTGAAGAAGTCTTTTTTCACTGATTTAAGACTGATTGTATGACATGCAGCACTTCTTACAGTATTTCACTAAGGAAGAAGTTTGCAAAGTGTAAATCATACAAGTTTTATACTATAGTAGCAATTTCAGAACCAGATCACAGTGCAACTAGATATGCATAAACATGCAATGAGCATATGGAAATAGATAAAGCATCCGCAAACATTCAAAGTGTCACATAGGTCGTTTTGGGCAAGTTATATAATTCTATCACTTCCATTAGTTTGTATACAAAAAAAAATATAAATCTGAAAGTGTGCCAGGTAGATGTTCTCTTGAAGCCATCCACAGAACATTAATAAATTTCTTTGGGACTCCATAGGTGTCCCTCATGTTCCAATTGACATATTTTGACGAAAGTGGTACCAATTGTTTCCTTACATTCTGAACAGGGTGATTTTATGCCATAAATCTCCCTTAACCAATCTCCCTTAACTCAAAGTTCATCCCACTTCACTGGGGCTTCACCTTATGTGAACAGAAAGTGCTACAGGTAAAACTCACACTCTATATCATCTCTACAGAGTGAAAGGAGTTCATAGGTACCCTTTTTATCAAAACATCAGCAAAAACACGCGCGTCCCCTTCACGATGAATTGACGTCTAGAGCAGAGCCATATGGAACCACTGCTCATATGGAACCAATGTTAGAAATGAACTTCTTTAACATGATTCACACATCTTCTATGTATATTCCATATGATAAATTAGTACGTTCAAATCCTATGATAAACAATATGTTTAAAGACGGTATTGTATTTACTAGAGTTTATGAGGATTTCTAAGATATAAATAAACCTATATGATCCTTGAGCTAACTTTGACCTCTCTTGAATTCACATAAGCTATTTTGTTTTAATCTAACCCCACATTTTACAGGAAATGATAAAATGTTTGGTTATACGACTTTGTATAGATCGTAGATAAATAATGTGCCTCCTTTGAAGTTACTTTTAAGCAAGTCTTCTTATGAACCGCTGAGCAAAATTTCGGCTCGAAATCACTAGCGAAGAAAAAGGCACTCTTAAATCTGACCTTCAGCTTTCAATGAACTCTTACCTTCACTTAACCAGCAAAACAGCTGCGTAATCTTATATATATTCCCCTCACTTGAAAAGTTACTACGACCGCTGTTCCGCTCAGGTAGGCCGCCGCTATCGTTTTAGTGATGTCAAACACCATATCTGCCTTGAGACATCTTTGATATAACAATTTATCACTTTTCTTCGTTACAATGCACACATATCTGTATTAATACAAATCTAAATTCATTTAGATATATTCCATAATAAATGGTACATCAGAAATTTCCAAACAGAAGACGTATCCTCAGAGAAACAAAACTTAAAGTTAACTTAGCATACATTGTCATACACCTTTGTTTTCCTTCACCGATAACATGTTGAAAGATATCTTTTTCACTTATTCACATTAAAGTTCAACTTTCATAGCAAATCAAAGAAAATATGACTTATCTAGGAGGCGTAATTGTACTCTAAACATCCACATCACTTAAGTATAGGGAAAAGTAATAAATCCAAATAATTTTGAATTCCGCGCCGAATTAATTCAGGCATCATCAGATATCAGATATCATAAGATTATTCTCAAGAGAAAAGATTCCCAAACCACCGTACGGTGGACGTGCTTGCGTTATAGCAGCTGCAGCTGGTTGTGCTGCTATATGTAGACTAAATACTATTTGATATATAGTCCTTGTATGTAGACAGCCTCATGTGAATTATACAAGTTCAATAGATAACATACAAGAGTAATAGAACATATAATGAAGGGATCTTGTTGACATACTCATGAAAATAGCGTCCCCATAAGAGTTAATGATAGATATAGAGTATACAAAAACAAAATGCAGAAAGGAAGAACTTAAAATAATATGTAATTGGAAAGACCAGATTTAAACAGACCATGGACCACATGTAAATTGAGAATGTTTGCTGTCCTGAACGCCAATTTCTTGCTACGCACACGGATAATGTCACCTTAGGCTCAAGGAATTAAATTAAACACCAGGACTAAAAATACTTTGTTTAAAAGAAATAAATTAATAATACAAGAAAAGTAACACGTCACTCGGGCTCAAATGTCTACGTTATTTTAATGCCCAGGTAAGTTTTCAAACCAAGGAGGTCTCTTCCTTTACAGACTTCAAATATAAAAACATGATACTCTAACACGGTGACAATTCTAAAGGCACATTACAATGCAAAATGACACTCAATTAACAATAGGCAATAATAATACAACCGTAGTGTGGCTTGTGGTTTTATGTGTGACTTATCTGCGGCTGCGGCTCGTAGCAAGGAAAACCTTCTCGCAGGCGGTTGGTTGAAGGAAATCAGCTCCCGGGTCAATGCCCGAGGGTTTTATGGGAGGTGTGTCCTATACAGAGTCAATTCGGAATGGATGGCTCCTTCCTGTCATGTCCATCACCTCAGTTGTGATTGGTGGGAGTGACCACAGTGTCAGTTCCAATTGGCTGACGAGGTCGGGACATGCCCCCTCATCTTGACTATGAGATCCTGGGAACGGAAGTAAAAACCACAGCTCCTGTCCACAGCTGAGAAGGAGCCAGCCAATTGGAATTGACTCTGTATAGAACACACCTCCCATAAAACCCACGGGCATTGACCCGGGAGCTGTTTTCCTTCAACCAGCCGCCTGTAAGGTTTTCCCTGCCACGAGCCGCAGCCACAGATAGAGCCACAAGCCACAACAACTCCCTGAGGGATGCGACGTCGCGTCCCGCCACACTACGGTTGTAATATTATAGTCTGTTATTTAGTGTCACTGTGTATTGTAATGTGCCTTTGGAATTGTCACTGTGTTAGAGTATTATGTTTTTTTTTTATATTTGAAGGTTGTAAAGGAAGAGACCTCCTTGGTTTGAAAACTTACCTGGGCATTAACGTAACGTAGATATTTGAGCCCGAGTGATGTGCTACTTTTCTTGTATTGTAAATTACTTCTTGTAAACTAAGTAATTTAATCCTGGTGTTTAATTTCATTCCTAAAGTCTAGAGTGACGTTATCCATGTGCATAATAAAAAAATTGGCGCTAAACACCGCAAGGTGCCAACGATTCTTTATTTGGTGGTTATAGCATGAGGTTGACGGCATTAATGACCCTGTCAGTTAATGAAACAAGAGTCCCAAACTCTATGTATGTGTATTTGGTGGTTACAGCATGACTTTGACGACATTATTGACCCTGGCAGTTGATAAGACTTAAAATCCCAAAGACTATATAT
>JAYMFT010408287.1:0-18420 GCA_038088735.1 Panulirus argus | reverse complement strand
ATATATATATATATACCGTATCTTGCAGCCTATAGTACTCGCTTTCTTCCTAAAAATGTCATTAAGAAATATGCTGCGTCCTTTGAGCATAAGTTAATGAGTTGGGTATCTACCGTAGGCATGTGGATTAGGCCCGAAACAATTTCTCAGTACTCACAAGCACTACGACTTGAGATCTTGTTTTGCGTGACACTTTTCCATTATGTTAACCAAAATGCGCATATCATTTATACTCGCTTCTAGTATATGTCAAGAAACGAATGCTAACGTTGATAGAAATGTCCTGTAAAAGGGGAAACCATTCAGTCAGAAGGAAATGATGCTTTAGCATGTTTAAGAAGAATTTTTTTCTTTTTCTGTGATTTTCTCTGTGAAATCGTGGCCCGTCTAATGTACCAGTGAGTCTTGTAGGCCGTAAAATACGGTAATCACCACTGGAAAAATTTCCCTGGAAAGACTCCTGGTATTGTCCAGGGCCTCTCCAAACGCCCTTGCAATTCAAGGCTAGCGCTACTTCCAGTAAGAGGGAAATGTAGACTCCTTTGGAGCAAACACGTTCTTTGAGGAGTCTTTGCTTCCTAATGATACATCCTGGATAAAAGTAATTGTCACTCGCGGTGCAACCTTTTAACATGCTTAGCCTGGCAACACCTACAGCATAGCTATCTATCTATCTATTTATTTATCTATCTATCTACCTAACTGTCTATCTATCTATCTAGATATCTGTCTATTTATCTATCTATCTATCTATCTATATATCTACCTAACTGTCTATCTATCTATCTATTTGTCTATTTATCTATCTTTCTATCTACTATCTATCTATCTATCTATCTATCTATCTATCTATCTATCTATCTATCTATATATATATATACATATATATATATGTCATTCCCACACAGGAAAAATATTATCCCACACAGTTACGTCCGGTATAAACACGACAATTTGTAACCTACACTCGCATCATTTCTAGTTCCTGTTCTTTGATGCAGTGGTCTTCCTCCCGCGATGAATCAGCCAAGCTGTTGTTAAAGTGTATTTGCCAGTGGTAGAGTGAATCTTTTCTCGCTCTGGGAGGATTCCACCACACTGCTTGCCTCTAATCTCCGGCCGTAAAGTCTTATTGTGGTTTGTGAGACGACCGGTTGCTTGAACAAGGGTCTCCCTCAACCTCTTGACAAGCGGCTGCTGTTCACTCCTGTGCTTCAGGAGTGAACAGCTCACTGAAGGAGGTTGAGAATTGCTTATGAACACACACACACACACACACACACACACACACACACACATGCACACACACACACCTGGCATAGACTGGTGTGTGTGTGTGTGTGTGTGTGTGTGTGTATACACATGATAGGAAAGACACGGGATATACATTTAGGGTTTATAGACACACACACACATACGCACACATTAAAAATGCATGGTTGATGAATTCAACCCGACTGAAAGTAAGTCTATGAGGATGGGACAAAGCGAAAGAAGGCCTTGGTTCGAATAATATCTTGTAGAAAATAAGTAGAAGGAAGATGTATGCAAGTAGAAAGTGGGAATAGACATTATCCATAACCCTACGCCAGAGTCCCACATTAAGAAGAGCACTTCAAGAAACAAACCGTCCTCTGGCAAATATCAGAAATGCATTCAGATATATGGATAAATATCAAGCGAGCCGTTCACATTATACACAAGGTCAAAACTAGATTATGCTTCTCATGTTTGGTCACCGCATTCATTCACAAATCTTCACCTTCAACACTTAGCCAAAGCCCGTGCTCTCAAAAGCACATAGAAATTCCAGTCTCTGCCACTGGGAGGGCTTGGCAGTGATGCCATTATGATCCAACCTAATGGCAATAGACTAGGAAAAAAATGTTAGAATTTGTAATACAAATTGAACTATTCCCCACATGCATTGATCCTGGGCTTGTTGAAATCACCGCTACAAACAGTTTGATTGTCTCCGGCTCCTTGTTCTCACTACTTGCCCTAAACACCCAGATATCAGAATGCACCATGCTTGTCTCTGAAGCCAGACACATATATGTGAGCAAAACTGGTCAAGGGATTCGAACTGAAGTGTTTTTGATCCCTTTCACATAGGTCTCCATAATAACGTTTGGGGCTTTAGCCGACACTGCAGATGATAAAGAGGCCGTCGAAAACAACACTGGGTTGTCTTAAGTCCTAAGACTGTGATTAAGAAGGAAACGAACGGATCTACCTTGAAGCAAAGAGAAAGAGTGCAGATAGGCGCCTAGTGATCCAGTGTCCATCATAACGAAATGTAGCAAGTACAGCATGTATAATGAGAAAGCAGTTTGTGGTCAGAGATATGGGTACACACACTAAAACGCAATCTCCAACACAAACTCTGCAAGAAAAGGTACAGTTCTTTATCATTAACGATAAGATACATGACATTCTGAGGTAGTATCGACGTTTTGCGTTAGGTAAATAAATTTGCTTTTATGAACGACTTTAAGCTTACGTACTAACTATATATCAATTCATGTCATAATCATCTGGCCGCTGGGGTCTGAGAGAGACCCTTTGTGACCTCTGTAATCAGTTTGAGCCACTGTGCGCGAGGGATGAACATCGGGTACACAATAATTGAGCCATATGAAGAGAATGAGTGAGGAAACGTTGACAAGGAGGAAGTGTGGGGGGGAAACAGGCCTTGTCTTGAGAGGTAAAAATTATGAGTACGTAAAGAAAATTATAACGGGGACTAGTTTCATCTCCTCAGCGTTTATAAAGACCTGACTCCAGAAGGTGGAAAGGTTATAGAAAGTGGTTTTATAACGAAAAGAGGAAGAGGATTTCATAGCCTCGCTCTACGGGAAGAGTCCTTAGTAGTATTCATAAAGACAAAATGTTCATGTGGTTAGCCTTCACAGAGAAACTCTGGGAGAAAAAAACAACAGCCAGCCAGTTGGCCATGCAGTCTCTCAGCTAACCAACGAGTTACATCACCTGCCCGAATAAAAGATACCAAATCAAGCAAATCATCTTTTTGTTTATACACAATTGTTCCGACAGGACTTCCAGATACCACGTCCCTCCTTCGTCAGTTATTTGTCTAGGTCCTCGCGATCGCGAGATAAAGCTAGAAACGCCAGCGTCCTGAAGACATAAACCCATCAGGTAGAGGAGATGAGGTGATGATAAAGATAGAGGAGTAAGCAAAAATTATCTTATTTTTGAACCAAATTCTTTTTATATCTTCTTTCCTCAAATGGGAACAATTAAGGGAGGTATTTTGAAAGCTACTGGGGGCCACTGGCTGTCGAGAATGTAGCCTTAAGTACTACAAGTTGGTCCTGGTCCGTGTGACTGCTACCACCCCCTCCGCCACGCTCACCACACACCACAGGTTAAGTGTACCAAAATCGCGTGCACAGCCTTTGGGGACTGAATTTGGCGAGGTAAAACGTTAGTGCTCTCCAACAGCGATAGATCACGCTCCTGAGAGAGGTTAGGTCCTAGACCCTCAGGCTAAGATGGGTCGTAGGGCCTAGCAAGGATAGGTCCTAGACACTAGCAAGGATAGGTTCTAAACTCTCAGCAAGGATAGGTCCTAGAACCTTGCAAAGATAGGCCTTAGACCCTCAACAAGGATAGATTCTAGACCCTAACAACGATGGGTCCTCGAACCTAGTAAGGTTAAGTCCTAGACCCTCGTCAAGGATAGGTCCTTTGACCCTCAGAAGGATAGGTCCTAAGCCCTAACAAGGATAGTTCCTAGACCCCACTAGCAATGATAAATCCTAAACCTCTGGCAAGGATAGACTGTTATATCCAAACCAGGATACACGTATATCAATCACCTAGGCAAGGATAATCACTGTTCCATAGCAAGGATAGATTACACTGTCTCCCAGTAGATCACCGTACGCCGGCCAAGGACCCATCAATACACACCAACCCCCAAAACAGGCGTAAATCACTCCCACCTCAGCGAGGACAAATCACCACACCCAAGCAAGGACAAGATTACCACATCCCTGCAGAGGACAGATCATCACACCTCAAGGGCGGATCTCCATACCCCCCAAGCGAGGACAGATCACCACATCCTGGCAATGAGTAAACACTCGGGTCCGAAATATCATCAGTTTCTCCAACCCCTTCAAGAGAGGTGACTGGTGGTGTGCCTTCAATGGCATGGATATTTACGGGTTTCTGTCTCATCGGACACTACACGTTTCTGTCTCTAACATCTATTACGAAAGTCTCTTTTGTTACCTTTTTCTGTCTACCTCTCAATTTCATTACGACTGTCTTTTCTAATAGTTTTTTTTTTTTTCTATATTCTGTCCCGTCGTTTATGTTTAAATAGGCTGCTATCTTTTCGGTTCTCTCAATCAAATCGCCACATCCTGCTATAACTCGGCGAAATATTTTGACTTGAGTTTTGTACAGGTGATGTCATTCCTCCGAAGACTGGATTTGTTTATTCTGCACGAGTGTGTGCGTTAAGATAAGCCAACGGTCTCTCGGCTTCCGTGACTGAGTTTTGAATACACGTTGGCGCGCAAGGCAGGAAGCCACCGGCATGTCAAAGTGGCAAAATTACCCCTTTGTGTTGTCCATGAGTAAAACCTTTTCTGTGTTCACGGTCCCGTGACTGCTAAACAAAACAAAAGGTTTATGAGTATGAATATCAATCTATTAGAGATAAAAGGAAATTTTTGAGATATATCTAAGTTCTAGGTATTTTGCCAATAGCAGAGAGATTATGTTCATTTTTCGACTTGCTCTTTCTCATTTTTGATTACTGCTGTCCGTACGAGAAGATAAGCGTGGTGGTCAATCTACACATTTTCCAGTCCGTTTGGGGCAAAAAAATGAACAGAACTGAGCAGAGAACTTAAACGGTTTGATGAGCGTCAAATAGTCATGTTCAAGGTAGTCTCTCTCCAACATAAAATTCCACTTTTGATAATGTGCTACATAGGATTGGAAGGCCAAAAAAAAAAAAAGTATTTAGTAAGAGGGAAAAAAATGTAGCGAGAGGAAGACATTTTCTCAATGATGGTGCTAAAATACACAAAGGATAGATTATCTGGAGATGTCTTTGTGTGTGTGTGTGTGTGTGTGTGTGTGTGTGTGTGTGTGTGTGTGTGTGTGTGTGCGTGTGTATGTGCTTGAGTATGTGTCAGTGTGTGTGTGTGTGTGTGTGTGTGTGTAAATTACCTGCTTACGAAAATCTGCTCTTGCCGTCAGCATTCAGAGTCTTATCTCTTGGCGTAATCCGATCATCCACAACTCTGATACTACAAAAAATACTTATTTACATATTCTCTTACTTTTTCCCCCTTAGTTTCTTGTCACAGCCTCTGAGTGCTCCATCTGTACATCATTCTCAGGACTGCTAACCGTCCGCATCATCGAAATGGCTTAGAAACTCGAAGGTTGTGACTGAGTCTCCGAATACTCTTCCGTCTTCCATCGTGTGTAAGATCATAACCTTTTGCTACTTAGTCTTGATTCCACTACCAACTCTTCGGGTCGTCACTGGTTCTTCGTGCTTCTTTAAGCGTGGTGACGAGACTCGAGATGCAGGATCTAGTTTTGGCGTGATGTATATTGTGTGAATAGTTTGCTGAACGTTTCCTTATCCGTATATTTAGGTTTGATTCTACCATTTGCCAGGAGATACTTTGGCTCCTTCGTAGTTCCACGAAGGTGGAGCGCGAATGACAGGTTTGGCACAATTGTTGGCAGGCACACAACTCCCTCTCACTTAGATTCCTGCAGCTTGATTCCTGCCGAATGAAATCCTTATTAGAAGCCTTCCATCACTGTCATATGGTCATTGCTTTACACTTGTTCGAATTGAATGCCATAAACAATGTATCAGACCAATCTCTGGAGTTCCACTAGGTTCCCTTCTGAGCTGATGCAATCGCCATATTTCTTTTTCACTTCCTTCGTGACCTTGGTATCATCCGCAAACACAGTCAGGTGCGAGTCCAGTCTTTCCGGCGAGTCATACATATTGATCAAGAAGAACAATGGTTCAAAGATAATGGCAGTCCAGGAATGAAAAAAACACAATCCACCCCCCCACCCACTCTCCTTTGTCCAAAACGGACCTCACTCAAAGAGGTCTAAGATATCTGTTATGAATGACTTCCTCTCCCTGTCTTCTCTCTGTCAGTTCATCTTTTCTATGTTTTCTGAGTACCTTTCCCTGTGTTCTTAGACACAACACTTGCTGGCGGGCCTGGTCTTAGATGAGCGCAATTTCTCGATCTTCTTTCTAAAAAAACGGGCACGATCTCTACTCTCTAGCACTCACTTGTCAATACAACCTTTACCATTTACATGCTGATAAATGTTTCAGTTGGTTGATTAAGTGCATCTGCTCACTTTTTAAGCACATAATGAGACTTTTTCAGGATTGATTAATCTTACGCAGTTCAAGGCCCCTTTGGTGGTCTGCTTATGTCTTTCCTATCAATCCATTGCTTTCCAAAGACCTCTGTGCCCATCTTATCTCGCTGGTGTTGTGGTTAAGGTGTTCTCCACCGCGAAAGAAATTTAAACCCTGTCATTCAGTTCCTCACATATCTTTGCATCATTCTGGGCAACTCTCGTCTTCGATTATCTTAGCCTTATTAGTTGCTCTTTAACAGAAAATGTACTCCAGCTGAATTAGAAGTAAAAGCTTGTTTCTTTATCTCCTGCCTTGTCCAAAATGATCCTTTCATCATTCTCTTTGCTCCTCCTTTCCCATCTTGTAGTACGCATTCCATGCCTGCTTAAACCTTCCAAATACTGGCTGACCATAGTGCAGTGTGCATCTTCTGCAAAGACCAAACGTATAATCTCTTCTGGTTTTTGACATGATTTATTGAACCATACAACTATGTATTCCACCCTTCTCTCTCTATCTACAGGTAAAGGTCCCTGTGTTCCAACTCCCTCACTGTAGATTTCACAGAACCTTCAAAAGCAGTGACTGTAATATATTAGGGTTATGGAACTCCATATTTTCTAGTTTAAGTTCAAAAAGATATTATTTGAGTGTGTAAATTCCGCGACTAAATGTCATTCTATGACTCTTGTGTCCTCTCTGATCTTTAATTAGCTACTTCGTCGAAGTCATCCATTACATGATCAAATTTTTCTGAATGGTGCATTCTCCACTGACATTTTCGGTTTCCATGTTACTGTGTGTCAAGATTACTGCCGGCTAACTGCCGCCTTTTTTTCGGATGGTTTATCCACTGGTCCCAGTCTGAGGCATGACGTAACCCTCCTCTCAATGGTGACTCTTATTCTTTTCTGTGCTTGTCAAAATTATTGAGCTTTGGGGGCAAACTCTATGTGCCAAAGCAGTGTTCCGTTTAAACAAAACAACTCGCTGGCAATATGCCTTTTGATCCTCGAAAGGTATCTCTTGTACCCTCTGATGAAGGCTTCACGTACCCCCATGATGAGAGCTTCACGCACCCCCTGATGAAGGTTTCATGTTCCCCCTGATGAGGCTTCACTTAACCCCTAATGAGGCTTCACGTAAACACCAAGGGATCCATGGTCACCAAGTTGGAAACCATTGCTATGTTGTCTCTCTGGTAAACTGTTCATTCGGACAAAATGGTGGCGCAGTTAAGCTGTTTATTCCACTAAATATTCAACACCAGTAGCACCTCAGTATATTAAACTGTTGAGGCGACTGCAGTGTAAACTTGATGCAAGGGTTTGCTTCAAACTGTATACTCTTGACTGGTCACTCCACAAGATTGTTCCCCAAGCTAAACTGTCTTCTTTAATCTGTCCACTAAACTGTTTATCATTCTTCCCCTACACACTGAAACTTTGCAACTCTCTACCTTCTCAATGTCTTTCCCAATAACTATGACCTGTGGTAAATTATTACCACAAGCAGCGTTGTTACGATGCAACAAATACGCATCTAGTTGTTATATACTCGTCTGAGAAGGTTTCGTAAAAACTGAATTTTCTTTGTTTTGTAATTTCTTTTATTTCAAAATATAGATTCTTCACATCCTCCAAAATTCGTAAACATTTTCCTCTGGCTTATCTATACCTTTCATTAACCTTTACATTTCAGTTAAGACCCGGCCTTGATATGGACTATTGTCCGTGACTGGAGCCTTCATCATAAAAGAAAAAAAGAATAGACTTCAGTCCACTAAGCTGCTCACTGCACTAAACTGTTCGGTTTACTAAACTGTCCTCTCCACTAAACATGCTTACTCTTATAAACTGCCCCATTACACTCGGTAATGAAAACCAGCAAGATCCAGTTCCGAGACGAATCTACAAGCAAATCAATTCTCCCGTCGTCGTCATCACTGGACAAGACTCGGGTAATGGAAGACACTCATGACAACGATATTGTAAAACAACGAAATATTGCGGGTATTCACTTCAAAAGCACATAGTCTCTTCACTCGAAACTCTTGACAACACTAACTCGCATGACTCGCACATCTCGAGATTTTCCTGCGGTAAGCGCTACGCGCTAACCCTACGTTTTGGCTACATCTCGTAGTAGTAAGTACTCGTAAGTTCTCTCTCTGGAGCCTCAACACATGCCTTAAACCCGCTATGAAGGAAACTCCTACAACAAATCACGAAAAACAAAGAAAAAATATCACCCACAGAAGAACTGATGGGTTCATAAAGATTTAGTGAGCATTCTGGAAGCAAGAAGCGAGCGCTAAGCATCAGTGACGTTGGAATATTTGTAGAAATAAAAGCTAAGGCAGTCTCGGCAAGTTTAAATACAGTACCTGAGTGACCGATATGATTACAGGGAAACACAAAACAGGATTTAAGCGATACAGTATTACTAAAAGGAGTAGTGATCATATTGAAAAGAATGATCGGTAGAAATGTGCTGTCAGTCAAACAAGTGTGTCTATTTGAAAGTTATAAAGATAACAGTGAACAGCAGATTCATCAAAAGTGGCTGAACAATTGATATACAGTTTACTCTGAAATGCTTTGTTAGAACAGAAAATATATCTTGTTGAAATAATACTGGAAGATTATAAAAGTGTACAAAAATAGTTCATCATATCCCCAAAAGAATACAGATTGTTAGAAAAATAATCAAAAATATTTCAAATTTCACATATTCAGATGGCCGCTAACCGATACAAGCTGAACAGTCACTACCTGATGTAAACAGCCTCAGAAAGTACAATCGGCTCATGATGTTGGAACAAAGAAAATGCATTTTTGACTAAATCGCGAATAAAATAAGTCAGAGATCAATCAATTAAAAATCAGGATCTGAAATAGTGGTATTGATTTTAGCATAAACAAACCTAGGAAGAAGAACCAACAAATCAGTTCATGTTAGAGAGGTACCCAAAGAAGGAATTGATTGAGGAAACATGCCTTCGGTAGTAGCATAAAGAGATTATGGACAACAGACTTAGTGAGAGAGTATGTGGTCTTCGAATTATCCTCAACACATGAAGAAGATATCAAAGGATTTTTCGTTTGGTGGATGTAGCTTGACGATGACGGGCTTGATGACTAAAAGCCCACATGACTAACCAATCATGAAGAGACAATTTAAAGAGTATTTATTGAGAAAAATGATAAGACATAAAGAATATCAAAATATTTGATATCAAAGATAGAAAAATATACAACCTTAGTGGATACAGTATTGCAGAGAGATGAAAATGTACAACAGAAAATGTTGAGAAAATGTGAATTAGTCAAATGAAATACGAAAGAGAAAAGAAAAATTTGAATGAAAGCAATAAATGTGTAAGGCTTTTGACAGGGTGTGGCATCGGGGTCTCATCTCTAAGCTCCCCACTTTTGGTCTTCCTTTTTTACTTTGCTTCATCATATCTAGCTTCCATATTCAAATCAACGCCCGCCCCTTGATTTGGAGTTTCGTCCGTGACAGGAGCCTCTAGTGTAAAAGAAAAGATAATAGTATATATAAAACTGCAAGAACGAAGTCAAAGGATGACAGGAAAAAATAAAAGCAATGAAAATGGAAAGATACCAGGAAATGTGACAAAAGATGTTAACACATGCAGAGAATACTTGAAAGATAAACACAGGCACTTAGATGCACGTGAGTATGATCTCACTAGAATTTGTATGTGAGTGGTCTCGTCTGAACCTCTTGATGCTAGAGAAAGTCATAAATAATAAGAATGTGAATATGCTCATCCGCAAAAAAAATTTGCAAATTTGACAAACGTCACATGTGCAAAATTGATGGGGAGAGGAATGCAAGTACAGATACTCACAACGCCTAGCTAAAACAGACCTCTGCATGTATTACAGGAATTATCAAAATCGTAAGAAAAATATGAAATGTGGATTTAAAATCCAGTAATGGTGGAACATGTAAAAAAAAAAAAAGAAATACAGTGGAAGTGCAGAGAGGAGAAAAAAAAAAAATTCTAAAATCAACATAGACGTGTTGGTAGACATACAAGAGAATTGAAGAAGATGGAATCGAATAATGAAGAAACACTTGAATGAAAACAGCATAGAAAACTCATGGTAGAAAAAGAAGAAAGGTAACCAGATGAGATTCATCACTAGGACGACACAACGATTGGCCGGAGGACGAATATAGACATTACAAATCATCATCATGGAACAGAAGGCTAACTTGGAATGATGACGTGAACAAGTATTCGCAAGAATAGCAAAGGAAAAAAAAAGATATAGGATTACCGAAAACAGGAGGCCAAGAGGGAATGAGAACAGAACAACTGGCCTCTAAAATCTGACACTCTAAACCATTGGGAATTCTTGTTTATTGGAGTTCTAGGTAAGGAACGTCCTGGCAGAAATGGGAATATAATAACAGTGAATGAGACAAACAAGGAGTGAATGAGACAAACAAGGAGCCTTGGACAATCACGAATGATCTACATACGAATGAAAACCAAACTGCATCTTGACTACGTCTGCAAATCAAAAACAAAAAATACAAAACCAGAGAGAGTCCTTAGGTGATAGTGTATCGAAATGTATAGTCTGCTAGGTAAGCACTCTCGAATCAGAGCAAATCATGTCAAGGAATACACCAGTGATGACAACACAGTCTTGACCAACATGACAGACACGTGGCTCTGTGAGAAAGTGAAAGATGAAGCAAACTTGGATCAGTTTTTGAAACGTTCAGAGTAGATTGAACCAGACGTAAACAAGGAAGTGCAAAAACACATGTATGAGACAAGGCAAACAGATAATGAAGATGACGCATAATACACATGAATTCACTGTAGTGAGCATTTCAACCATGAATGCAATGAATATAGTATCGTACAGACCACCAAAAAACAAACTAATTACTTGAAATTAACATTAACAAAAGCTGAAGAAATGGTGAGGGGACTGGAGAAACCAGATCCAATAATCATATGGATGGGTGACTTTGGCTTGCATGTCACTGAATGGCAGAAAAAAAGGGTAGGCTATGAATGTAGATACAAATACGAGGAAAGGATTGATGGAGTAGCAGATGAAAGAATGATTCCAAAGGCCAAAAGAATCTGAATTATTCAGCTTTGTAAAAGTAAACCACAGACCGACAAGAGGAAACAAAACGGTAGATGTTATATTTACAATTGACGCGATTTCTCAGATACAGAAGTGAATAATAATACTGGCCTATCAGTTCGGAGTATCATAGAAATCACTACATTATACTAAGTGGCAAAAAGAAAAAAAATGAGCGTTAACTGGATACAGTTACAGAGGACATCAACAAGACTGACCAACATGAATTTTTCACCATGAGAAAGCAGAGGCTGAAAAGGACATTAAAGACAAATTGGGACAAGATCTTTAAGGCCAGTAACCTAGCCACAAATACGCACTTATGCAACGAAAAAAATAAATGATCAGAGGACTGATAGCAAAATAAAAGTAAAGATATTGCGAAAGACGCCACGGGAGAGAAAACGGTGGATGAGTAGCAGAAGAGCATGGGAAAAAAGAAGAGAAGGCTAGCAACTACAGAAGCAAATACCAGCGAGCTCGATGAGATAAAAAAAAAAAACGCAGATATGGAAATAATGAAATTCCGTTGACGGCAACAGGAAATTAAGAGAGTTTAACATAGCATGGAACGGAACCCGGAATCGGAGACAAATGTTTAAGGTTAAGGAAAAGAATGAAAATGACCCAAATGATTTATGCAGGCAGCATGTTAACACCCCAAATCGATTTTCAGCTCAAAAGGAATCGAAAAATGAAATGATGAAATGTTGGACCAACATGATGAAAATGCACTCGTAGATTTTGTGATATCGGAAGAAGCTATAATCAGAGCGATAAATCAGTTCAGAGAAAATTGAACTTCGTGACTAGATGGAATACAAGTCATCTTTCTGGAGATAACAAAAAAAAAACAGCAGTAGCGAATCCAATGATGTTATGGATAAGGCAAAAAGTCTGGACGAAAGCACAATAGCAAGCATTTACAGAATGGCATTATGTAACACAGGCTTGGATCCTAGCTAATACCTAAGCAGTAAAAATAAGTACCATGACTTTCCATGTGATGCAAGGCTCTGAAAGAGTGATAAATGGAAACATGTTAGAACGTCCGATCAAGAACTACGTAAGTGAAGGCTAACATGGATCTGTACCAGGAAAAGTATGCAAACTCAATCATCAGCCCGTGTATATATATATATACCGATAGCCATTAGGAAAAATGAAACACGATAGGTCCTAATTGGACTTTTGTGTATTACCTCTTCTGTATAGACAAGGAATGTTCGTCTCTCCTAATGATGTAATACACGAAAAAGCGCTTGGAACTTATCGTGTTTCAATTTTCCTCGTTATTTACCACCAAATACTTAGATCACGCGCTTAACTGTGATTCTGCATGCAGGAGGGTGCGAGACGTGCACGGTATAGAGCGAATTGGAGCGATCTGTTATACAGGGGACGATTTGCTGTCATTGGGCTGAGCCAGGGCACTTGAAGCGATCAGGGGAAACCACAGAAAGGTCTCCGGGGCCTGAGTGCCGATTAGAGGCTCACGTGGGTCGCGGCACCACTCCGAAATTTGCTCGTGAACTGCCGTGATAAACTCAGTTATTTGCGCCGTTGCGGAAACAGAAATCATGTTTTGTAAAGTTTTATTTATCGTGTGGTTGTCCAGGTGGGTGGCCATTTTTACATAAAATGTTGATAAATAACAGCTCGGGGCCATGAGCTGGGATGATATACTCTCTCTGATAACGGGTTGCACTCGGACAGAAATGCTTAAGGAGGACGTGGAAGGGAGATTGTTAAGATTTTAAGCTGTGGTGGGGTCGGGGAAAAATGAATACTCTACTAAGTGGATCGCGGGGTCGAAAAAGTCCGAGAACCCCTGGATTAGACAGGATCTGGTTCCGGTACATTATACATATGAACTATAAAGTGGATGTGAGTGAATGAGGACCATTTTTCAAATTTTTCTGTTCCCGGCGCTACCTAACTAACACGGTAAATATAGAGGGAGTGTGATATTCATTTATCCATTTGTCTATGATTACCCCAAAGCCCTCTGTTCCCCGGCGCCACCCAACTAACACGGGAAACGGAATACAAGTGTGATATTCATTTATTCTTTTGTCTGTAATTACCCTAAAAACCAGTTTCTGTGAAAGGACCCAATCCTAAACGCTCCTGCAGCCGAAGACTGCGCTTCATCCAGTAGCAGAGAAATGTGGACACCTTTTCTATTTCCAGTAGCATGGAAATGTGGACACCTTTGAAGTGAGAGGTTCTTTGACGAGACTGTACTGATAGAGACACAGCCTCGCCAAAGGTGTTCCAGATTGGAAAGACTGACTTCCAGTCGTGAAAGTTTTCTTTTCACTCAGTTACCTACTGTTATGACCTCCCATTTTCTATATTTAGCACCAAGTTCGAACATTTCCTGTGCACTAAAGTCTAGCTGGCTACCTAGCTAGCTGGCTGGCTGGCTGGTTGGAGTTCTGGTTGCATCGAAGCACTAACTCACACGCTGGCCCACCAGATTTGAGACTATGGCGCGATAATGATCGGCTATTGCCTGGAGCACGGAAGTGATTAAGAGCTAAATGAGGGCCTCTTATAACGGGCCGGCTACCGGTGTCATTAATCCCTTTTTGGTCATCTCCAACTCAGTTTCTGCTCCTGTTCAGAATGTTTGGTCGCTCAAATGAAAAGTACATTCGTCGAACGTGTTATTCCGCCATGATATCTCGGCTCAAACCCCCTACAGTTGAATCTCCCATTTGACAATATCATGAATCGTAAGTGTATGGAAATATTTCATAGACATATTCTAGAAGCAGTTGCTATGACCTTATCCATCAGTGTTTTGTCTACATAGGTTCGAATCCTGGTCACGGCAGTCGGTCCACAGTAAACCCCAGCTGTTCGTCCTTCCATAGGGGTTGGTCGATACACTGGTTACCTGGCTGAGGCTAGAGTATATATATATATATATATATATATATATATATATATATATATATATATATATATATATATATAACATTAATGAGATGGCTTTAATTAGGGCATTTGATTGCCCGTCCCGTCTCATCTAACGAAAGAAAAAGCCATTGGACTGGCTTCCGCACTCCTCTTAGTGCTTTCCGATCCCTTACGGTCTTTACGATCTCATACTACCCGATCCTCTCCCCTTTTCTATGTTTTTTTCCTGGATGAGGATGACGCACTGCGTTCAGGATATCGTGTATTATGCACGCGCGCGGTTCTCTCGCCGTAACCGCCTCTCTCTACTCCCCAACCCTAAGCTGGGCGACGTGACGTCACGCGTTATTTTTTTTCTTTTTCATGAGCGCGTCTACTTCGGATTCCTGGAATATACAGCCACTGAAAGCCGTCCTAACTCATGGCCTCCTGCCTCCTGGCAGATCTACCCCCGGCAATCTTGTGCTGATACACATATAGTATCAACACAGCAATTTTTCAACATAACGGTAGATGGCCAAAATACGTTATATAACACGCATGGTACAAACACACGCACACAGACGATAGACGTACGTAAAACGTATTGTACTAAACGATATACGTATGGTACATGGATGGTATACGTACGTAACACGTATCGTACCTGGACGACATACGCAACACGCATGGTACACAGACATGTATGGAACACTTACGGTACAGTGACTATATACATATAAAAAAAACATATGGTACATAGACGCTAAATGTAACACGTGATTCATAGACGATATAAGTACGTTAAGAAAATATGATACATAGACGATATATCTATGAAACACGTTTGGTAACACAGACAAGATACATATGTACCAACTGTGGTACATAGACGAGATGTATCTATACACAAAATCTAACACATCGTGCCTGCGAGAGATACTACAATATGTCCAATACTACAATACTACAATTCTACAATACGTGCAACAGAGCCAGGATATGTTGTACTACATGAAAAAAAGATATATATACTACACACCCATCATACGACGGGGAAGTAAATACTACGTCAACATGTCTAGATTTACGACGAAATGTTGGGTGACCACATGTGTTGAAGATGTACAACACCGTCGTAATATATATATACGACAAGACCGCAATACGTCAGACATGATCAAGATCTATACGCCAGAACCACAATGTTTACGACACAACCGCAATGTATGCTACATTACTGCGATATGTATGACACGACGCAACGTAAACATGGTACCTACGACACAGCCTATATATACATACGACAGGCCCACTCTCTGTACAATACAACCACGCTATATACGATATAATCACAATGCGTGTGGCAAAACCACGGCTTGGACGACTCAACCACGTATACACAAATCCAACCACACAACCCCGAGACGTAACCAAGTAATACACAACCAGGACGCGTATCAACCACACTACCTCGAGAAGTAACCACGATAGATTATACGCAACCAGGACACGTATTAACCACGGTAGCCCGAGACGTAATCAGGATGGATAACGCACAGAAAGCAGGATACGGAGAGCATAACATAGTAGCCCAACTTGCACACAACACAACGTATTTGGGAGAGAGTCAGTTCCTCCCTCATCCGTCAGAGGACTCGATTGGTAACGACCATACGACCATACGACCACTGAGCACGATTCTACGACCCTTGAGCACGACGGTACGACCACTGAGCAGGATTCTACGACCCTTGAGCACGACGATACGACCCTTGCGCAAGACGGTTCTACGACCCTTAAGCACGACGGTTCTACGACCCTTGAGCACGACGGTTCTACGACCCTTGAGCACGACGGTTCTACGACCCTTGAGCACGACGGTTCTACGACCCTTGAGCAAGACGGTACGACCCTTGAGCACGACGGTACGGCCCTTAAGTATAATGGCTTATCCTCTGACCTGCAAAACTGGTGCTGTCGTGCTCAAGAGAACGAGTGTGAGACGACCATTTCCTTTGTCTTCTACAGGTGTTACAAGACTTCACATCTATATATATCATCGACGCCACTTGCCCTCACGTCGAAAACATTGAGGAGGAACTCCACACAGACACAGACACACACACACACACACACGCGCACACACACACACACACACACACACACACACACACACACACACACACACACACACACACACACACACACACACACACTCACAGAAGCCATCTCCTCACACAGAGAACCTTCCACTCATAAACCTCACATCTCTTACCACGTCTGTGCTATTTCACTTGTCCATCACTGGTCTCCACTCTCTCACACCATCTTGCTATTTATTCGCCTTTTTTTCCTTGCTAAATCATTAGTCTCTCAGGAGCCTCTCTCATCCTTCTTTCAGCTTCGCTATACATCCCTTTCTCTGATCGTCACCATTAATCAGCATCTTATGTTACGCCTTTCTGTCTTTGGCTTTCTCCACCAGAGCAAGTGTTTGTGTCTCACTCTCATTCAGTTTTCTCATTTTCTTTCTCTTTTTTTTTTCTCTCTCTCTCTGTTTCTCTAATGTTGTCCTCTTCTCTTTATATCTCTTCCATGAGTATGTGTGTATATGTGTGTGTGTGTGTGAGAGACAGTCATTCTCTCTATCTCTCTCTCTCCCTCATTTGGTCCGTCTATGTATGTGTTTGTCTGTCTCTCTTCTTCTTCTATTCTCTTTGTCTCTCTATCTCTCCAAGTGTCTCTTCCTGTCCGTCTCTCTGTCTCTCTGTCTCCCTGTCTCTCTCTCTTGTCAGTCCGTCTCTTTTCTTTCATTCCTCTTCCCTCATTTATGATCTTGCTCATTCAATCGTATCAACATGATCAATATCTTAAGTCCCTTGCTTCATATGCCAGAGGTTAGTTGACTCTGGCATCAAGGAGAGACTACAAGTATAATCAGTTCCCTAATTGGCATTCTGATTAATGAACAGTTAATGACGTCTGATCATGACCTAGTGCGGTTGC
This sequence comes from Panulirus argus, assembly GCA_038088735.1. Taxonomy (NCBI): domain Eukaryota; kingdom Metazoa; phylum Arthropoda; class Malacostraca; order Decapoda; family Palinuridae; genus Panulirus; species Panulirus argus. The sequence continues at coordinate 960 of JAYMFT010408287.1, read as the reverse complement.
TTCTGATTATCCTCCCTGGGTTTGATGCCTAATTAGCCAGCGTAATCATCTGTATCGCATGATGCCATAAGGCATCATTATGTGGACGGCACATGATAACATACTCCATTTGACATGGTAGTAAAATGTTGGTATCCATTACCTCACTGACCACCTCCATATAGGACTCTGATGCTCCTTCATCCCGTGCGAGGGGCTTCTTCGTCAGGCAGCTCCTCCTCCTCCTCCTTCAGGAACTCACTGTTGGAACACTGTCGCATCTGGAGAGTCCCAGTGTAAAAAAAAAATTCCCTGTCTCCCTCCGGCATAATGTTGTTTACCTCCGTGACCCACTCTTCGCCAGCCTCGTCACGCCGGGCAAAGGGCCTGGAACAGCTGCTCCTGAGAAGGGGCTGGCTCAATCCCTGGAAACATCAGGGTACAGAGGAGGAAGAAGAAGGGGGTGGGGGGAGGGGAAACCCCCACCACACCACCACAGACGCCTTCCCCGAAATGTAGAAAGGTACAGAGGCGTTACAGCCAGGTACAGAGGCTCTCACCGTTATTTCCCTCTGGTCTTGACTTGAAGCATAATCAGCTGGAACAAGGCAGGACGCTCAGGAGCCTAAGAAATTATGCTTCTCTGGAGTTCCAGTCCAGCTAAAGGCATTTTTTGTGGTCCCTCTGACCTCAGTTGAGGAGGGGGGAGGGGAGGGGAGAGTCTCGTTTTCATCACAGGTGTTCAAGTAGTGTTCAGTTGTTCGCACAAGTGTTACGTTCTTAGTGAAGAGGATGTTAAGTGTCTGTTCTCTCCGGGTGGCGTGCTCAGGGAAAGTGAAATTGTGGTGGTCGTGGCAAAAGCCTCATCCTGAGGAAATAGAGACAAGTCTTGAGGAGAGAGAGAGAGAGAGAGAGAGAGAGAGAGAGAGAGAGAGATAGAGAGAGAGAGAGAGAGACGAATGTGACCCAAAGACCACCACC
>JAYMFT010408276.1:0-18420 GCA_038088735.1 Panulirus argus | reverse complement strand
GTTTCTGCTTTTCCAAAAAAGGAACAGAGAAGGGGCCAAGTGAGGATTTTCCCTCTAAGGCTCAGTCCTCTGTCCTTGGCGCTACCTCGCTAATGCAGGAAAGGGCGAATATGTATAAAAAAAAAAAAATATATATATATATATATATATAAATATATATATATATATATACCCAAACCTGTGCCAGGTACCCATTTTATCGACCAACCCCCTGGGGGTGGATGAATGGGTGGGTTGACTGTGGACCAACTGCTGTAACCTGGACTTGAACCTATGCGCTCGACCCTGGGTGGTAAGTGAATGTGTCATGGTCAGGAATGCTAACCGCTATGCTAAAGGTGTACAGCAAAGTGGGCTCTGATATTTATTTAATGCACTCATTTCCTTCCCTAGCTCTTGTGCATTGCATGACATTAGCTGAAATGTGATAGAATTAGTGGATTTTGAAGTTTATAAAACACTTCTCCCTCTTGCCCTCGCTCTTATGTTGTGTGTTGCATAAGCACGAAAGTAATATTGGTAGTGGGCTCAGATGTTTATCTAACACACCCATCTGCCCCTTCTAATGTTTAATTTGTTGTATTGACAGATTGGTAAGAGTGGTACAGTAATAGGCTCTGATATTGTAATAGTTGTCTTCTGCTTTATCTCTTGTATAATGTACCTCACGGATTTTGTGTGCAAAAAGAATTTCTAGGATTTTTAGATAAAAGTTGATTTACATAATACCATGTTTAGGTCAAGTGATCCCTTTTATTGGACCTAATATACAAACTTTACTAGTGTTGTGCATGCATCTCTTACGAGGCATTCTTACTGGGGCTTCTGTTCTTGATATTTGTCTATAAACTCATTATCATTTTTGGAACATCATTTGAGCAAAATTATAACAAAGTAAAACTGAAAGAGAACCATTAACTGTCAACATTTTCCTGACATAAGGAACCTAAAGAAGTCTTTGAGGATTATTGTACATCAGACTGGTGTGACAGTTTGAGTCTCATCAGTAAGGAGATTTCTGGAGGCTGCACAGAATATTCAGTGACCTACCTGAATGGCTGCCTCATTGCTGTAACCCTAATGTAGTTATGGAAAGGCCTTCTGTACATTTGATTACACATTAGACACTACAGATTTAGTGCACATGTTTTGTAGATATGTTTTGTTTTGATGAATTTTTGCATATGGTTTTGTGGGTTTTACCAGACTCTGCTTGCATGTGGTTGCACTACGATGAAAATTTACCTTTAATATCACTGTTTTAAAGAGTGGAGGTAAGAAAGAGTTTTTCTCGGTAACCAGCCACAACCTTTAAGTGAGGAAAGGGTATTGTAGTTTGCCATAGTTAGTTTCATTCATCTATATGTCATTGTTCCACTTGTGTTCCCTTTATCTCCATTTACAATTGATGAAGTATTAGTCATCAGCTTGATCCAGTTGTTGATAGTAAAGTTCGTAGATGCTCTTACTTTGAGTTTAACAAGAGTACCAGTTGATAATAAAGTCAGAAGCAGTGTTTTAGGTCATTTTTCTTGACTGTAAAAGAACTCATCTTCAATAAACTTAGTTGAAAATGAGTTTTGCTTCTGGAGGTTTGTGGTTATCCTTAATCACCCAGAAAAAGAAAGATGGTTGGTAAGGGCAAGGTTTGTGTCACACATGTGTCACACTGATGGCCATACAGTGTTTTCATCGGTTGAGGGTGAACCTGGTTTTAAAGCCATTTGTATAACATTGCCCACGCCAGGCACTGATCATCCTCCCACATAGTATGTTCCGGTCTCTGACTCTATGTGTAAGTTATGAGTGCTTCAAGAAACTTCATGTAATTTTCAAACCCCTATTATAACATGGGAGTCTGGAAAGCAAATACAGTTATTGTATTTGTGCACTTCCTGAGCAGCATGTAGGAGGGAAACATACTTACCTGTAGTGTACAATTTATGACTGAATGTGGACTTAATCATATCATACTGTAGTGTTTAGTGGTGGAGATTATGTTGATACATGCCTTTGTTAGTTTTGTAATGGTGTGGTCATCATCACTGGAAATGTATTGCAGAGGTTGGGGTCAAAGTCTGGTTGTTCACTTTCAACTTGGCTCTTTATCCTCCCCTTTGGGATTTTTGGGATTTGCCGATAAATAGGTTTCTGGTTTAAACTGCAGACAAGTCTGACCCTCATGTAAACAGCAAAGTTAAGTGTATTGTTTTGGAGAACCTTCAGATATACATATAAGCAACTGACAATCACTCACCGACAGCCATATATACTGGTCTCTAGTGGTGGAAGGTATAGGTAACATTACAAGGTCATTGTAGTTGATAGGCTTCACCCATGACCTCTGCACGGTAGTTTAAGTGGAAATTCCTTGTGTTGTAGTTATGGTAAAATGCATGAAGGTAACTGAAGTTGTTAATTGAGGACATTATTGAAAAAAAATTATTTGTGCATTTATATTGTTGAACTTCTGTCATTCTTGACATTTGAGGTAAATTTTGCATTTCGATTTGTTATATATGATATATCTTACTCTGAATAGAATTGAATAGCATCACTCCCTTAGGATAAAACAGTTTTACACTGAATGTGTATGAGTATATATATACTTTGGCCATCAGTAACTCCTGGGTGGGGTGTTGTAATGTCAGTTCCTTTCCATATATTTTTAAGTTCTTCATTCTGGGGTTTCCATGTATTCTAAAATCTTTGGATTGCATTTTCTCCTCACTTTACTCTCTGTCTCCCTCTCCTTTTATTTCATCGAAGGTTTTGCCACAGAGTGGCGTTTTGTCCATGACTGGATCCTTAGAACTGGTGGAGTGAAAACATATGCTCATGGGTTTTTGTTGGCTTTTTAGAAACAGTCCAGCATCAGCTCCTATATTTAACTTATACTAAAATGTAGAGTACCATATATCAGTAATCATGTTCAGCATATGATTGTACAATTGCAAACATTGTTATTAGAATTTTATTTTGATGTCCAACATGTTACTTTTCCCTTTTCCACTTTACAGCATCCTCTACATCCGAGGGCAAGACGCTGCTTCGTTTCGAGAAGCTTCCCTCCTGCAGTACCGTGAAGGGCAGCAGTCACAGCAGCAGAGCCAGCAGTCACAGCAGCCACAACAGCAGACTAGTCCAAGGTCAGCCCTGCATTTTAATGTCACTATAATAATTCTTTCTCTAATGAAAGTCTGATTTTATCAGGAAAGTGGAACTGCACCATAGTAAACAGAATATTAGATTTATTTATGAACATCTATCAAAAAGGGTATTTGATACACACTGAATAAAGGGTTTGTAGAAACATTTTATATTTCATACAAAGTAAAATACTTGAAGCTGAGTGCATTTTAAAACATTCTATGAGAAGCGGTGTGTGATACACTTGATATTAAGTGTTTTGGAAAAAATTATTAGTTTTACTGGAAAGTACGTTGTTTTATGAACACACTGAAAAGCTTTCCAAGTAAAGTACATCTTGAAATAAATGATAATGAGTGTGTAACAAAGCACATACATAGTTTGTTGTGAAACTTCATACTGGTTATTGTAAAACACCTCACATCTTATGTGATGCATGAGAAATATATATATATATATATATATATATATATATATATATATATATTTTTTTTTTTTTGTAAGGCACTTTGTATTGAGTGTATCACTTACCTACTTTCCTGCTGTTAGGGCCCTTCTATAGAACAATATCATAATATACCTAACACAGAGTATTGTAAAATTTTGTCATGTCACAAATCTTCATTACTGTTGTTATTTGTTGTTCACAGTACTTAAATAAGAAGACTACCAGTACTGTACGCTGTATTTAGTGTGGGTTTGGTGGGTCCACAATGATAGTTATTATATCAGAAGTCTTTTTATTGATATTAGATTTCAGCTGTGCATAAAGAAAGTCTGTTTTTGTTTTGTTGGCCTAGTATACAATACATCATATTCCAACAGTTTATGCCATACTCATACTGATGCTTAGCTTCCATAATATACCATACTGAAGTTAGCTACTCAATCAAAATTTTTCAGCTTATATACAGCACAGTAATTTATAGTCTAGCAAAGCCTTCAAACCAAATTATATTTTCGCCTTTTTCTAAATAGCTTCATTAATAAAAACAACTAGCTAATGGACAAGAATATTTTCCAAATAACCAAGGAAAGGTTGAGTCATGCAGTTTTCAGGCAGTGTAACTGACTGACTAACATAAACTTCTTGGTCTTGTTGATCAGATTACAATATTATTTAAAAAGAAATCAAAGGCAGGCTATGATTAGCCACCTGATAATGTTTACAAGTCTCTCATAGTTTTCTAGCTGAAAACCATGCGTAAGTACTCTCTGTTATCTGTTATGGTATTAAGGACAACTTCCAGCTAGGTAGGTAATCATCTTAAATCAGTTAAGATGTGTTCGTATTGGTTGCTAGGTGAGATGTTTGATTTACTAGCAACAGGTGAGGTAGTAGGGTCCCTCTGGAATTTGATAAGCTAAGTGGTGGAGAAGCTTTCCAGAATTTATTTGCTGTCTGGTGTTCTTTCAGTTATGTAGGTATACTATAGATACAGCTGATGTATACATGAGCAGTTGCTAATGAGGACGCTATTGCAAATAAACTTTCATAACTGTATTCCATTTTTTATGATGGCTGTCCCCTGGTTTTCTTTGTCCATTTTTACATGATATTAGGCTGTTAAAATTCTGCCTAGATAAAGCAGAAAGATTTTAATTTTCTTAATGATTCAGCTTTTATTTATTTATTTATTTATTTTTTTTTTTTTTTTTATGACAAAAAGGCTCTCCATTGGTCTTAAAATTGACTCTGTCGCTGTATATTTTAATATTACATTTTTATAATAGAATAGCACTGTTACCATATGATAAAAGTGAACTGTAAATGATGTATGTTTATATTAAATATTTGGCCTGTTGATCTGTCAGTTCATAGTGATGGGTCCTGTAGAGCAAGATTTTTAGTTTATAACTTCCCAGACTTTCTATAAGCCAAGCTGAGCTAATTTTTTTTTTTTTTTTAATACTATTCTTCAGTGTAATCAGCTGGTTTAGAAACAGAGAGTATTTATAGTTAACTGAATAGAAATTTTTTGTACTGACCCAAAACTACATGATCTAGAATTAGGATCATTAATTAATGGAAGTACAGTTGTTGAGTTTAAAAAAGATTTGTAAATTAAGAAAGACAGTGGGAGTAAAGTCCCGAAGAGGGAATTTTTGGCATTCACATCTTGTGTAAAGCATTAAAACAACTTTATTCACAGCATTAGGAGCAACATGAATATTTAGTAACTGATTCAAACTGGGACACTTGAATTGGCTGATAGTATAACTGTTTAATGAAACACTTTTTCTAGTATCATTTAATTCAGTGCCTTGTTTTATTTTTTTTTCATAGCATAGTTTTGCTTTTAGCCTTTATGATGCAGAATAAGTAATTGCCCCCTGTCATTGCTAGTTCCATATAATGATATCCATTTTAGTATTCACTTTCTTTTTATATTTGATTCCCTAGTTGCCTTGGCCTATTTTGGTGTAATTTTTCATTACATTATTTTATCCCCCAGTTTAAAAACCTCTTACATTATACCCTGATACCCTCCACCCTTTGCAGCACTCCTTGTATGATATTACCTCTCCCACTCTGGTATTCCTTACTCATTTTCTCATCTAGTATTTCACTTTACTGCTGGTTTCAGGATCTTCCCGAAGTATTACAGGTAAGTTATAGGGCTGATGTCTCGTTATTTTGTGCCTCTCCTTCAGAAACTATCAAAGTTGCTCCTTCCCATTTCTCTTTCTAGAACTCTCCTTTTCCTCTCAGACCATTTTTAACAACCTGTACTCCTAAATGCTTTATTTCTTTACATTTGACCCATCCTTACTCATAGAGATCTACTGTTATCAAAGGGTATCCTAGGAAGACTGGATTCCCACAGTAGGATTCCTCAGTTCCTTTCTTAATGGCATTTCCCACTCCTTGATGGGTCTCCTCACACTTCCAGAAACTGTCTTATCCTTTTGATGATTTTTTATTCTGCCCTTGGGACTCCCTTTTCTTCAAAGTATTTGTTACTCTTCCTTAGACTCCCACTTTTGTTGGCATCCTTAACCTCTCTGTGGTTTCCTTCATCCTTAGCTGGGCTGCCCTCTCTGTGTTCTGTTACTTTCCTGTATGCTTGGTCTGTTATATGTTGTTTTGATGTGTCAGATTGTTACCTCACCATAAGCTTGACTATTTGTTTACATGCATTTACATCTTACCCTCAGTTTAGTGACACTGACATCATTATATTTTTTCTCAAATGTAAAAACCATCTTTCCATCTAGACTCCTCTGTTATGTAATTATTTTGTGCTTTTATGTAGAATTATCTTATATATATATACTTGTCTTGGAACTTTCACAAGTTAGTCATAGAAACAGTAATATGAATAGTATAGCAATACTCATTATGGTTACTCACTTTAAAGAACAATAAAAGAAATTAAATATATTGGTCTTAAGATTATTGGGATATATGAATGTATGGGACAGACACAAAGTAGTAATGACAGTGGTCCTGGAATGATAGGAGTGGTTACTGCAGTGGAGTCACAGTTAGAAAAATACAATTATTGATCACATGATTACTCAGGTTAACACAAGGTATTAGGATATCTGTAGTAAATTTTAAGGAAAGACACAAAACAGAGAATGTTGTGTGGTTGACCTTAAAAATAATCATGAAATAGTTGAGATGGCTGTGCTGTAATGGTTGTTATTACAGGTATTGATGGTTATATACTGTTAACTAAGAGAGAACCACAGTCTTGATTAGTATTGTTACTGTATACTCAGTACCCCTTTATAAGAATTCCTTAGCACTTAATTAAAAATGTACTTTGCATCTTAAGATGTATTTTACACACACTGCTGCTTTGGTAAAAAATTATTGTTTTCTTATTAAAAGAAAAAAAATGCAAAGTCCAAGTATCTGGATTAGCTCGTATATTGTGGTTATCATTAAGTTTACGTAACAGTTTAGATGTTTGTCATTTTCATTTTTCTAGCGTGCAGTGTTGAAGAGCCTATGTAAAACTTCAGCTCCTTTTGATGATTGCTGGCTGAGATATATATAAAGCTCATTATGAACATGAAATTTTTGTCACTTATGTGATGTTTTCTCCTTTTTGTGTTATTTTTGCTGTTTTAGTGTTACCATTACCAGGATTTATTTTAAAGGCATGCATGGTTACGTACGTCACTGGTAGTAGTTTCAGAACGAGACACTGTATTGCATGTTCAAATTATCATTGTGAGCTGGTTCATTTAGTCTGTATCTTGTGTCATTGTTTTATTTTGGCGTGATATAAAGCAACAGGAACAAATCTGAAATGCAGGAATACCATGTTCTCTATTGTGATATATATCTTAGAAAAGCTTTTATGAAGACAGGTATTCATGTCAGTTCATCATAAACATTCTGATGTTGATGAAGTTAAAATGAACCCATGTACAACGAAGGAAGTGGTCGTTTATTTCTTTGATTCTTTCAGTTTACCCATTTACACATCTTAGCCTCACTTTTTCCAGTGTCCATATCTTTCTCTCCATCACCTTATATGTTATGACAGGTGAAGCAAGTAAATAAGTTTGTATGAGACTTCAATATCTCTGAAAGGTACTTTACTTAGAAATGAAAATTAATGATGGTTCTGGAGTGATCCTTGTGAGGTTCTTCGTGTACCCTTGGAAATTTATTTGTAAACTTTTACTATTTAAAGATTTTCCCTTTCTTTTATGGTACTGGCAGTGGAAGGGCCACCTCTTCCCCCCTTCTTTTTTAAGTTCTCTCCCTGGCTACTTCATATCCTTTGGGAAACCTTATATGTGAATCTATTTCTTTGTTAAGTGTTTTTGTAGTAAGTCACATATTTTATATATCTGGTTTGAATACCTCAAAGAAGTCTCAGAACTCAAGTTCTTTACCATTTACTTTTGGTTCAACTACATTCTTGTAACTTTTAAACTTTCCCGTTGTGAAATTGTTACACACCTTTTATTTGTGGCGTGAATGCCCTGATCTCTAAAGTATCTTTAAGTAATGCATAAGGATGTTGTAGTTGGTACTGATGTCTTATGAAAATTCTTACAAAGCCAGATATATGGGTAGGCCAGTATGAGTTATTAAAGTATGACTGATGGGACAGTTTCTGGACAACACATTTCAGTTTCTTTGGCTAAGGATAAAGCATATATTGACTGACCTTCATTATATGAGATGCTCTCATTGTCATGGAAACCTTTAAGTTGCATAATACTGTGTAATGATGAATGTAAACTTGACTCAAATGTCATAAAATGGATGGAAACTTTAAGGGACATGAATTGCGTGACTAGTCAGCTGATGACTCAGTTATTTTTGTTTTTGTTTATGGTATGTTAGGCTGCTTATAGATGGCAGCCCACATGGAAGTGCAGCTGTGTTTCAAAGTTTCTAAGGTGTTCTTGAAACTTGTAATAAAAGGAAACATTTTTCAAAGGCTTGCACTAAATCCAAATGTTGCAGACAAGAAAAATTATTTATTCAGATATTTTCAAATATTGTTGTGAAAGGGTCAGCACATAATTTTAAAATTTGATGCTACCTTGATTATTATATTTTACTTCAAGTACCATATAAATAAAAAAATTTTGTATTCTACCTTTTTAGTTGGCATTTCTGTGTTGATCCCTCCGCATCCTGAGGTTGTACAGTAAATTAGTTGAATTATCCCTGAATAACAACCACTTACATAGTCTTCATATGAACAAGACTGATTCTGTCATTATTTGTTTAGTAATCCCTTTATTAACCTATAATTTTGTTAGATATTAGTATTTGTAGTAATAGAAACAAGACTTGACAGTGTTTGCAAAGCATGGCTCTAGATTGCAGAATGCAGAATCATTTTCTTTTCCATCTTTCAACTTGCTCTGTTTTTTAAAGTTTCATTTTTAATTATATATCTTGGTCTTTAACCTAAGGTTGTATTTCTTCCATATTCTTAATTATTGTATTCTCAAAGCTCATATATTTCACTTTTTTGACTTGCGTAGATTAACCCTTTAAGTACTGGCCTGGGTAAAAACATTTTCTCCAGGATAGGCAAGATTATAAGAATATAAAATATTGAAAAAGGGCTACATCGACAGTCACAGGCATTTAAAACCAGTGCATCATAGGCTTTTACACGTTGATTCAGCACTATGTCATTTAAATTTTGTACATACTGCCATCATCTAAACTGAACGTGTTTTATGCAACCCCAGCATGCTATTCCTCTCACTGTGCTTGGAGATTAAGTTTATGTGTCATAATATGTTCAGAATCACTCTTCATTATCTGATTTGTCCAGATGTGGTGATTGGCTAATTTTGTCATGAGAACCCCACAATATTTTGTCTGTTTACACTGTGCTGTGCTAGGGGATTGGGGGTTCATAGGTGGGGGTTCACAATATCTTCCAGCCATCGTTGTCCTTTTGAAACAGAAGCACCTTTTTTTTTAAAGGTAATTAGAGTTGCAGGTGGTTTATGGCATCTACATAAGCCATTAGAAAGCACCTCCCTTCTCAGACATGGGTGTGACTTTGAAAATGTTACCTGTATATTCAAGCTCTGCCCTCTCCTGGTAAAGATATACATGGACAGTACTTAAAGGATCAATGGCTTGTATTACTACATTAGTGTACAATTACCTGTCATCTTGTAGAACATTGCTCACAGTCTCTGCAAAGCATTTTCAGTGTATTATTCGGATTGACGTATGGAGACTGATGGAAACTAATAGACAAATGAAAGTAGAACAATGGAGAGTAATGATGTTAACTTTCTTTGTGTGTTTGTTGGGCATGCTTCAGAAAGCATTGTGTTTAAATGTTGCATGGAAATTATTTTATTTTTGTATTGTGACTTATAAACAGTTAAAGCACTGGATAACCAGGAAGATTTGGTACGTAGTTAAGTAGTTATATAGATTTGCTCTGGGTAGTAAAAGTGTATACATGCAAAGGAAAAGTTAGGCCATATGTTCACTGAATAATTTTCATTATTTAAATATATAAATTTCAAAAGAGCAGGAAACCTCTCAGGAATTTTGATTAATAAGGAAGATCTTGTCATAGAGTTCTTCAATATTAATACAATCTGTTGTTTGCAGGTCTCCATACGTGCCCCGTGGAGACAGTTCTGAAGACGAAGCTGTTGGTGGAATTGGTAGTGATCTCACTCGCTCTGTCACTGCACCATCATTTATTACTCGTGATATCAGATCACGTGACCCCAGCCATGATGATCTCCTTGGTTCATCTTGTAGCCTTCTGCAGGGTCAGCAGTTAGAAAGTGAAGGTGGAGGCCTTACAGTCATCAATGTCAAACACGCATTAAGTGAGACTTTTGTAGAATCACGTGCTGAGGAGTCTAACATTTCATCTATCCACATTGGAGGTGAAGAGGAAAGAAGTCTAGAAGACGACATTGAAGAGGGGCCATTTACAATAACTTTCAAGAACGTTTCTGAAGCCCAGCCAGAGTACAGTTCAAAAGTGGGCCTTGAACCAGAAGCTGAGGACCACGAGGTTTTAGATGTTCTACGAGACAACGGTGTAAGTTTAGGCCGACCTCCGGGAGGTGACCCTTATGCTTATACTAATCCAGAAAGCTTTACTAATCTACATATTTTAACTGGGACTAACGAGTCTTGTGTTACTAACGAGTTTATACTGAACAATTGTCTAGGGAATAATTTGACTGAAGTTGGTAGTGCTTTTCAGACCCCTGATGCCCTTGAACTTGCCAGCAATTCTTCAGTAAATCTCCAGCAGCAAGCATCCTTAAGATTAGTTAGGTTTGCAGAATCTAAAGGGAGAAGTGAACATAGTGAATCCTCTGACTCAAGTGCTGAAAGAAGTAGCTCCTTATTTGTTGAGTGTGATTCAGACAGACATTCTGTTAGTGACGTTTTATCAGATGACCTTAATCCACCAAGTGCAAAGTTGGTGGTAGCTCACATCACTGATGTTGAGAATGTTGTCCAGAGGCGTTCTTTAGCAACTTCCAGATCGTTTGAGGACACATCACGTATCACAGCCCCATATTTTGAAAGACAGTACAGTGAGATCATTCCTGACTCTGTATATCTGGCTCAGGAGCATTTGATCCCATCTAAAGAAACAAAAACTAATCAACTTGCTGAACCTTGTGACGGAAATAAATCAGCGACAGAAGCAAGGAGAGTTGTCAAAAGTGAATATAATTCTGTTTATATATCCAGTCATTTACCACATGGTGAAGAAATAAGACTAACTAGGCAATCTCCACTGAGTGAATTTGAAAGTGGTCAGCAGACTATTATAAGTGGTGAAACAGACTCAAAAACGACATTAGTATCTGATTCATTTAATAATAAAGTAAGGGTATCACCAGAAAGTAATCACGCACCGGCTATCACAACTACTACAACAACAACTAAAGCTGCATCTACTGTGGCATCAACAGTAACTACAACAGTATCAACAACAGTATCATCTGTGTCTACCTCACCTAAAACAAACATGACTGTCACACAGGTAGTGGCAACTTACATATTTGCTGAATATGCTGGAATTTATTTGCATGACTGGTTATGATGTCATTTTTTTTTTTTTTTACCAATTTATTGCTCCTAGATATCATATATACAGTACAGGTATATGTAAGTGATATATATTATTGCCTGTCATGGGCAGATGACCTCAGTGATGCATAATGGCACCTGAGCACCTAACAAGAAACAATAAACATGCAGTACTATCATTCAATTGGAACTTTGGCTTGCCCAAAACACAATATATACATCCCCACAGAAATCCATCTTCACCCTCTTAACTCTTTAATTGACATAAATCCAGTGTGCTCCTTTAAAACACCCTAAATGATCAACTGCCAGTCAATAAAATGCCAACCATTACTAAGTATCACATATGTCACACATGATATTCATGCCCCACATCTCAAACGTCATCAGAAAGTCCATGAACAGGCTAAGTGCCCTTAAAGCTCATACTAGTGCCAGCATCAGACAAGAAAAAGAATCCCTAGGTATCCTCTGCAAATAGTATATCCATTAAATAGTAAACTAAGCCTCACTTGGGTGGTTGTCTATTCTTTTAAAAGCAAACTGAACAGATGACATATCACACAAGATGTGGCCCCATGAATTTAGAACGTTCCCTTTACAAATAGGAAATGACACATGGAGCACAAAATAGAGCACTGCGAACATTCACTGGCTGTTTACAACCATAGAAATTTAACACCACCGCAAAACAAGAATATTTCCATAGCAGTTTCATATCAACATTCTTACTTAACCCTGTGCAACAACATTGACTCTCTCCCATCTAAGCCACTCTGTAACTTCCCACCAACTTTTATACAGATATAAAAAGCATACCCCATCCTCGCACTTCATCCACGTATACTTATAGATCACTCTACTCCCAGCAGATACCTTATGCATAAAGCTGTTTACACCAAAATGACCTGACAAACATTAAGCAGCCGCTCCTCCAACCTTTGCTTGAACTTCTTTCCGCCAAACATACACCCATCTGAAACTACACTTCTTGTACAAACATGAGTTGCACTTTTTTATCCTTGCTTTGAACATCACCCATCTCTTCAATGTTACAAACAAACATCATTTCAACATATTACTAAACACAACATGCCCAAGATTTAGCTTTTACACTGAAGACACTAAAGACCTTATCCTTAACTGCCTTGTAGTATCCATTCCAAGACAAACACACAACACCACCGTACTCTCTGACCTGTGGTCCCAGCCGGTTGATGTAGCTGACTTCCTGAGTGCTGAGGGAACCCCAGAAAAAGGTGTCTTAGGGTAGAAGTAAGTGAATAAGTATATGCATTTGGAGGAAGCACGTAATAGGGTTCATGCAGGTGCCATGTGGCAATTTCATTTGTAAGAGAATGGGATGAATAGTTACCACTGAAGATATGTTCATCAGAGTTGTTTAACTATCACTTTGGCTGCATAATCTGCTCATGGATGGAGAAGTGGAGATAAATGCTAATGTTTTGGAGTGAGGGGTTGGGTCTACATTATGCTGGGGATAGAGGTAGGGATGGTATGGGAATTGAATCAGTTGCTGTTTGCAGATGGCATAGCACTGATGGCAGAATCCAGAGATAAACCCCAGAAACTGGAGTCAGGTCAGAAATTGTTAAAGGAGGAAGCTGAAAATAAAGTTGAACAAAAATCTGGGTATAAAGTGCAGCAGCAGGGTGAATCCAGATGGCTTGATTATAAGTTTTGATGGGGAGGACCTAGAGGAATTAGAGTTATTTAGATACCTGGGAGTGGATGTGGCAGTAGATGGAAACATAGGGCTGCCATCAGTCAAGGTGGAAGAGAGGGTTAAGGTACTGGGTTCACTAGATAGCATGTGGAAAGAGGGTTTTGGGTCGATAAGGGCTGAGATGGGTGTGTTTGAAGGAATAATTATCCTGATTTTGGTATATGAATGGATTATTAGGCTTTGAACACAGACACGAAGGGGGCCAGAGGACAGTATGTGGTGTAAGACGAGTTGGTAAAGCAAGGAAGGCCACTGCTAGAGAGAGTTTTCGTAGTAAGTGCAGCCTGATCAAGGGAGCTTACCAGGTTGTGCTAAAGTGTCTCAGTTACAGGGAAAGGATGAGTTAAGACTGACTAAGAGGATCTTCTTTTTGTCTCTAAATGGAGGAAGGAAGGGGGAGAGGGAGATGGGAGGATGGAGTGAAAGAGGTGTTGGGTATCAGAACCTGATTATTCAGTTGCGTGAGAAGCATGCACTGGACAGAGTGAATTTGACCAATGTGTTATATCGAGTGATGTGCTTTCTGTCATTGGGCTGAACCAGGGGAATATGAAGCAATCAAAGTAAACATTGGTGTAGCCCCTAGAGCTTGCTTGTTGCATCCTTAAAGTTTCAAAATCATTTAGTCAGCATTGACAGTGAACAGTCCTAAATAAGATGCAGTGACAGAGTAACATGGGATCATATCAACCAGCTTACTAAGAGGGACATGAAGTTCTCTTTTAGTGTAAAGATGGAGGATGTTTGGATTAACTGAGTTAAGAAACTGTAAGTGGTGGCAGCTTACAAAAGTATAGAGAGTATTTGATAGCAAAGGGGGTTCAGGAGAAGGTTCCCACAAGTGTAGAATTCTCTTTGTTTTGTACAAAGAAACAATTAAACTCACAGTCATACAGAAAGCATACATAAATTTGAGAAATATAGGAGAGAATGTTTAAGAGATAGGGCCCCATAAATGAAGTACCTCTCTGTGCAGTCCAGTTAGGTAATTAAATGCACTGCATGAGGAAACAGTAAATGTAGACAGTATACAGAAATTAAAAAAGTTGTATGATTGCAGAGAAGGTTTAAGAGGTCGGATGCTATGAACTTGCTTCCCGTACAAATTCGTAATTACACTCATATGCACATACCCACTATCCCATGAGCCTCTAGTGTAGTGGTTAATAACTGACCAAGAATCAGCACTGCCCTTCATGAGTTCAGATCCAAGGCACAACTCTTGGCCCAAACCCAATCCAGGTGTTCATCTTCTCCTCAGGGCTGTTAGATAGATGGGTACCTAGCTTAGGCTTGGTGTATGTTTGTGTGTGTTTGTGTATATATTCATTTAGAAGTAAAGACATTGTACACATATACAAGGTTAAGAGATGGGGCCCCACAAGTGTGAAACTCCCTCCCTGTACAGCACAAATTGGTAATACACACATACCCACACTCATATTGTTGATGGAGACACTGAACAGATCTTCGAGAGATTTAGTGATAGGACATCCAGAGGTCTTGAAATGAAGTTAAGTAAGAACCTTGTTTAAAAAACTTGTGAGTATTTTTATTGTATGATAATGGTGGATGAATGGAATGGATTGAATGAAGACATGGTAAATGCAGATTGCATGCAGAAATTTTGACAGTTGTATGATTGAAAATATCAAGAGAACTCCCTTCAAGTACAGTATGAATAGGCAATTACACACACATGCACATTCAATTGTTAGAAAGGACATAAAGAAGTAATCTTATAGTATAAGAGTTGTGGATGAATGAACAAAGTTATTGCAAATGGTATACAGAAATTTAGAAAATTGTATGTTAGTAGACAATGTTCGAGAGATAGGGCCCCACAAGTGTAAGACTGCTTCCCTGTACAGTACAAATGGTTAATTACTCAAGAAACTAAGCAAAAATTGTATTAGAAGGAATGTAAAAAAAAAAACTTTTCATAGAATTGGAGTAATGGATGAGTGGAATAATCTTAATGATGAATTTGTGACTTTTTACAGTATGAAAATGTTTAAAAGTGTAGATAGAGTTCAACATATGGTATCCTGTGGGTGTAGAACTCCCTTACTCACTGTACAAATAGGTAATTACATATAGATAATCAGACACACACACACACACACACACACACACACACACAATTACATTTTGCATGTTTTTGTCAGCTTTCAGTGTTAATTTCTTGACAGTTTGTTCAAGAATAAATGATATGTCCAGTTATGTAATTGAAACCAGTTTTTTAGTAGATTAGATGAATTGAAGAAGTTATATAGTGTAGATGCTGTTTCCCTTTTGTACATTGATACAAAGTAAAACTTTTAGGATCTTAAGTTTATTCATGCATTTAATTTTTAACTTTTGTTGCTAGTAAGGATATCTAACCCATTTTCAAGACTGTATGTAATGTGCTTTGAGTGTAATATGTATATCATATGTTTAAGACACCCATTTATGAGTCCATGTGATTCGTAAGACAGCAAAATCATAAGTATTGTACCAAATGTTCTTCCTTTACCAGCTTCGAGCAGTAGGATGATGTTCTGAAAGTTGTATCATTATGCTAACACACAAGAGTATTATTTAATGTTCTTCACATGATTAATGCTTGACAATCAAGTGATTATCTTGATAAGCCTAAAGAATGAATTGTTAGGATAATGATTGCTCATATACCCTGTTGCATCTTAGGTTGGTGCCAGACTTACTCTTCCTTGCTGGCAGTCTTGTATGCCCTACAATTAGTATAACTAATGAAAGAATACTCAGCAGAAAATAGACTAGTAATGTTGAGCACTTGTTAGAGTCCATTTGCTTTATGCTGATGGTATGCATTAATATTATAGGTATGATACACCAGTATACCAAAGACAAAACCTGTGAACAAAGTAGACTAAAGTTTTCACTCCCTCAGTTTGAGAAAGTATAGTTACCCAACAGTGAGGTATGGGTCTGTTGCCAACCTTGGGCACGTTAGAGGATGGGGAGTGGAAGGACATCCTCAGCAGTTTATTTAACCTTTGTTCATCAATGATTTGGCAGTTGATCAATCATTATGCTTTCTAAAGGAAATTTTCATATATTTACCATTCTGACTGATTGCAACGAGAGTCATGACTGGCATATCTGTGGAGAAATAGATTTTGTCTGGTCTTTTAAGCATGATATTCATTTGAATATATATATCATGATTGATCTTTTAATGGTATTGACATACATTTTGTGACTTCACACAGCTATTACTTTCATCTGAAATATTGATATGGAGAAAAAGCTGTTTGGCAGTGACTTATGAAATTTATTCATATGTCATTTGTCTCTTTTGATGTGTAGGAAATTTAGTTAAATGATTTTGGTGTGGTACTTAAACCTAGCAAAAGAATTCACCCTAGCTATAGGATATATGGTCATAGATACATATTTTTCCATTTTGAACAGATTACTTGAATTTTTTTAATTTTGCTGTTTTTAACTAACATAAATCAGTGCAGCTGCCTTCTCTTTTAGGAAAAATAGATGCCTTAAGTGAGCACTATGTGCTTATCCTGCCTTTTGGCAAAATGGTAGGAGCAACAGATAGAAGTAATAGGTAGGAAAATTTCAGCAGGAGCATTAGGTAGGAACATTAGGCAGGAGCATTAGATTGTAACATTTGGCATGAACATTAGGTAGACACATTAGGTGGAAGTGGTCAGTACAAACAGTAGGTAGGAGTCTGCAATCGCTGCACTAGAGTTGCCCATGCAAACGCTGCACTAGAGTTGCCCTCTGCACTAAAGGCTAAGAGGCAGCACTAGAGTTCACGAGTTATGGAGACTCAATTGCCATGGCCACCCCATTGGTAGTGGCAGAGAAGGGAAGAACAAGTATTAGACTGTTAAAGACAGTAAACGCTAGCTAGCCTGTGTTCACAGGACATGCCAATTTATTTTTCTATACAGCAACAGATATGGAGAATTACTTTTTGCCTATTTTGATGATTCTTTGTTCATTTTAATCCTGGTTCTGGGTACTCCCTTAATGTTACAGGGTCTGTTCCTTGCAGGATTAATCAATTGATTTGTGGGTTGGAGAGGGAGGTAAATGCGAGTCATGGAAAGAGGGGATAGGATTGTAGTGTGTTGGGGTTGGGAGGGCCTGAGACTTGGAAATGAAGCCATAGCTCGTTTTTTCTTTTGCTACCTCACTAAGGTTCTGGCAGCTGGGTGAACAGAGAAAGAAAATAGTTGAATGTATATACTGATTTCTTTACATATATGCACTTTTGGTCAGTGTCTACCTCACCTCGTTTTGATTGGCTTCTGTGTAATTTCTTGCACTTCCTGTTGTTCTCTGCTAACCCTTACTTTGATTGACTGCTTTTTCCTTAAAATGCAATTCAAGGAGATACTTGCCTCCCATTATAGGGACAGGTTTGCTGCCAAATATTATGGCAGTGTGAATCCATTGGTTGTGTCTAGTATAGCAAAAGTCATGATTTCTAAGGTAATTTTTTTATAACGAAATACATTGGGTTGTGGCTAGGCCTTTTAATTGACAATTCTCTCATTGTAATTGTCCTTTAATTTTGTCTTTTGCTTATGATATCAAAACTGATAACCATCTTTGTAAATTAAACAAATTTTAGTACCTGCCTCAGTAGAGGTTGTTGACAACAGCCGCCCATGGTGGTACTACCGTCCTGACTGAGGAGTGTTAAAGTGGTGCGCAGAACCATCCTACACTCTCCATGTCAGAATTGCTGGTCTTACTTCCTGTCTCATTGAAACGGAACTACTGGGCTAGTCCTACCATCTCCTTACAAGCACCAAACACCTAATAATACCTTGCTTATTATTATTACTTCTTTTTTCACATAAGTACTCTCGCCAGTTCCTATCCGCTCTAACATTTATAAGCTCATAATGACAATGCCAGTCCAATCTATGGCCATGGTCCCTAGTCCCCGGCGTCATGGGGTGCTAAGAATCTCCGGGTTTCAGCCTGACTCTACTGC
>JAYMFT010408265.1:0-18420 GCA_038088735.1 Panulirus argus | reverse complement strand
TTAACCCTTTCCATGAGCATCCAATTTGATTTCACTTCATGTTTCTGTGTGGGTCCTGACTTTCAACATTAAACCTGCTGTCATCAAGATCAAGCTGCAAGGGTTGATATTTTGACCATAGGTTGCATAAGACCACAATATGGAAAAGAACAATCTTATTCATAATTTGCTATGGTGACCTCATTTCATGTTGTCACTCAGGTTTTACAGCTCTCTAGAGTTTTTTAACTTTAAAGTTGTTTTACAGTCATGATATATTGTATATCTGTGATTGCAAGAATTATGTCCACTTGAAGTGGACACATTTAACAATGGCCTTAAAATATGGCTTTGCTTGTCCAGTGATTTATTACATAAATGTATCCACCTTCCTTCTGCCCTGCTCTCTCCATCACCATATGGGGCAGGCCAAGTGGTAAGTTGATTTTATGTTGTTTATTCATGGTTTTATAGTTGTTTAGGGGTGTTACTGCTGGTAGTGTACAAGTGTAATATGGAACACTATAGGCCTTTCCACTCAATTTCATATTCATCCAAATGTACTGCTGTACCAAACTTCCTCATACTCATGTCTCCTCTATTTGTCAAACCACTGAATAGGATTCTCTCACTTTGCGTGTCACCCCGCTCCAAAACACATCCACCACTATGTCATCTGACACATTCGGCATTCTTTCAAGATACCCTATCTCTCTATCATGACTTTTTTCCCTGTTGCCACTTCCCCATCTGCTACTGTGTGTTGCTCACTTTTTTTTTACTTGTTCTCCTCACACTTCATCTTCCTAAAGAATATTTTCCTCTTCTCCTTGAAGATTATATATTCTTTCTGACCCTATCACTAATTTGTCTTTTTTTCAGCACACGTACCTTTTTCTTGCCCTCCTGTCACTTTCTCTTATGCACCATTTAGTCACACTCACTCCATCCCTGTGGATACTGTTCATACACTTGTCTTCTCTTGTTCAAAGGCAGTTTAACTTGTTCTCACCTCTCGCAACCCTTCTCCCACTTTCTGCATGTAATACAGTTCACCTGCACATGCAAGCACTGCTTCTCTAAATACCTTCCATGCTTCTCTCACTCCCTTGTTATGTTTACTTTTACCATATGCCAGTCTTACTCAGTCTCTCCTGGTGTCCATGCACATAGGTCTCTTTTTCTAAGCTCTAACTTTCAATGCTCTCATACATATGGCAAGGAATGATCAAACATCCCACTTTCTGACTCTATCAGCATGTTCACACCCAACAACATCTTTGCACTCTTGTCAGTTAACACATAATCCAATGTTGCCTGTTGACCCCTAACCCCACTCACCCATATATACTTGAGTATAAACCATTTTTTTTTAAACTACATATTCCCAATCACTGGTTCTTTTACAGCAAACAACTCTGTAAGCAATTCTTTACTCTTATTTACACCAGTTACTTCTTTTCTCACAAATACAACATCAAATGTCACAAAACCCACTCATCCATTCAGATCCCTTAGCACCAAGATTCGATCCCTTGCATAAAAATTGATTAAACAGTCACTCAGGTCCTTCCAACTAGCACATTTTTTCTCACTCCTCCCATTATTACTTACATAAGCATTATATATCACCCAGCTTCCATAGTGTGCTTGCATTATGATCCACATCAGTTTTGAATTCACATCCTTACACTGCCCCCATTCCCTCTATCATGCACAATGACAGAACATCCAGGTTCCTCTCATCATTCATAGCACCTGTCTCCCACTTTTCATCCTGGTTGTATTCAGACTCCCAAGCCTGAGCTTTTGATGAGAAAATCTTATTTGGCTTTTTCTACTTGATTTTGGAAAGTTATGATCCACTGAGAGTTAGGTTTCCATCCCCCCCCTCCCCACTCCTGACCCTCTTAGTCATCAAAGAGACACTTTGGTAGATTTCTTGTTTCCATGTCCCCAGGGATGAAGGAAAATTGTGATTTAGGATAAAGAGTTGTATAAATTACATGTTATCAAATGTTGGTGAGAAATGGAGAGAAATTTCTTGTTTGTGGATTGCATTCCATTGACTCTCTTGTATATGAGGCAGAAAGATAAAGCATCAATCTGGGCTAGGTTATCCTCTGCAGTGCTGGCTAACTGCACTGCAGTCACTACTCATCATGACACCCTTTCCCTTATCAGTGCATGGCTATCACCTACTATGGCAAGCTAATGTGGGAGAAAGAAAAATGAATGTATATGGGGATAAAGAATTCTATCTCCTTATTCCCTGGTTGCTGTAGAAGGTGACTAAGAGGGGTGGGAGTGGGAGGCTTGAGCCTCCCTTACTTGTATTTCAGTTTCTAAAGGAAGGAACAAGAGAAGGAGCCAAGCAAGGAGTGTTCATACATCTAGATGGCTCAGGCTAGGATTTCTAAATGTGTGTGGATGTAAGTAAGACAGTAAGAAAGGAAAGACAGGTATTATGTTTGAGGAAAGAAACCTGGATGTTCTGGGAGTGTAAATAAGACAGTAAGAAAGGAAAGACAGATATTATGTTTGAGGAAAGAAACCTAGATGATCTGGCTCTTGAGTGAAACAAAGCTCAAGGGTAAAGGTGAAAGATGAATTGGTAATGTCATAGGGGTTAAGTTAAGGGTTGGTGTGAAGGCAGGAGCTAAGGAAGGGGTAGCAATAATGATCAAGTAGGAGTTTTGGGAATGTGGTGTGAACAAGTGTAGGGAGATGAGCTACAAATTAATGTGATTAAATATGAAAGTGGGCTGCAAGAGATGGATGATTATTAGTGCTTATGCACCTGGCTATGGGAAGGAGGATGATGAGAAACACGTGTTTTGGGAGCAGCTGAGTGTGTCAACAGTTTTGATGATAGAGATTGGATATTAGTGATAGGTGATATGAATGTGAAAGTAATGTGGCAAGGAAGAGTATAATTGGGGGTTATGGGTTATTCAGTGAGGTGAACGGGAATGATGAACAACTTGTGGAGTTGTGTGTTGAAAACGGACTGGTGATTAGGAATACCTGGTTTAAAAAGAGGGACATAAATGAGTATACATGGGTGAGTTGAAAAGATGGTACATGGGTATTATTAGATTACATAGTAATGGTTAGGTAAGCAAAAGAGAGGCTCTTGGATGTGAATATGTTAAGAGGGGCAGCTTATGGGATTTCTGACAGTTACCTGGTTGAGGCAAGGGCGAAGATTGGTAGAGATTTTCAGAAAAGAGGAAACAATGCAAATGAGAAAAGTATAATGAAAGTAAGTGAACTTGGAAGAGGGACATTTGTAAAGAAATACTAGGGGAGACTGGGATGTACAATGGCTAAGGGTGAGAGTTAACAGAGCAGTAGGAATGGATGAAGAATAGGAGATATTTAGGGAAGCAGTGCAGGTAATTGCTAAAGAAGCTTGTGGCAGGTGAGAAAGGGTAGTGGGTGGTAGTATGATGAGGTAAAGTTGCAAATGATTGGGAGATGTACAAGAGAGAGCAGTAGGTCAAGACAGAGCTGCTGGTGTTGAAAAAGATAGCAAATGAGAGCTGGGGTGAGTGATTAGCAGTTAACTTCAAGGAGAATAAGATGATGTTTTGGAAGGAGGTTAATAGTGTGAGAATAACAAGAGAACAGATGGGAACACCAGTGAAAGGGATAAATGGGTATTGGTAACGACTAGTGATGAAGTGAGGAGGAGGCAGCATGAGTATTTTGAAGGACTGTTGGATGTGTGTGATGTTAGAGTGCCAGATGTAAGATGCTTGGGTCAAGGTGTGCAAAGTGAGAGAGCAATGGAAAGTGGTTTGATAAAAAAGAAGAGGACCTGAAAGTCCTGCATAAAATGAAATGTAGCAAGGAGGTAGTTGTAGTTGAATTTCTTAAGAAAGTGGTACCTGTTGTTTATTGGTTAGTTAGAAATTTCATTGTATGTAAAGATCATGGTGAGGTACATAAGGATTGGCAGAGTGCATATTTGATGCCAGTTTATAAAGGCAAGGAGGACAGAAGCAATTTTTCAAACTACAGAAGTATAAGTTTAGTGAGTGGGTCTAGTAAGTTATGTGGGAAAGTGGTGACTGAGAGGTTGAAGTCATGCTCAGAGCATCAGACTAGGGAGAAACAGTATGGTTTCACTGGTGGTAGAGGATTTGTGCAGTAGGTTCTTGTTTTGAAGAATGTGAGAAATACTTAGAGAAACAGAGGAATTTGTATGTGGTATATATGGATCTGGAGAGATCATACACAGGGTTAATAGAGAAACCTTGTGGAAGGTTTTATGTTATATGGTGTGGGAAGAAAGCTGCTAGAAGCAGTGGGAATATTTTATCAAGAATGTAAGGTGTTTGTGCAAGTAGGAAGAGAGGAGAATGAGGAGTTGCAGGTGAAGGTTGGTCTGTGGCAAGGGTATGTGATGTCACCATGACTGTTTGATTTGTTTATGGATGAGGTGGTGAGGGAGGTAAATGCAAGGGTCTTGGAGAGAGGGATGAGTATGCATTTAGTAGGGGGTGAAATTCAAGAGAGAAACTGCAGAAGTAGGTGACTGAGTTTGGGAGAGTGTGCAAAAGGAGGAAGTTGAGAGTAAATGTGAATAAAAGTAATCAGAGTGACAGGTTAGTTGTAGTGTGACTTGGAATGGGAAAAATTTGGAAGATGTGAAGTGTTTCAGACAATTGGGAGTGGACATGACAGTAAATGGAACCATGGGAGTGTAAGTGAGCCACACACAGGAATGGTGAGGAGGCAAAGGTTCTGTGAGCATTGAGAAATGTGTGGAAAGAGAAGTTATTATCTGGAAGGGTGAAAATGGTTGTATTTGAAGGTATAGTAGTTCCAGCTATGTTGTATGGATGCAAGGCATGAGCTGTCAATGAGGATGGATGTGTTGGAAATGAAACATATGGTGTGAGGTGGTTCGATCAAGTGATAATAAAAGGGTAAGAGAGGTGTGTAGATAAAAGAGTGTAGCTGAGAGAGCTGAAGAGGATGTGTTGACAACAAATGGTTTGGACACGTAGAGAGAATGAGTGCAAAAGATCCTTTAGAAACAATCTATCTGCACCATGTACTTAACCATCCCTGCTTGGATATTCACCCTGTCAGAAGTGAAATTAGAGAAGCTTGGAACCAAACAGAAAGATAACTTACAATAATCACTGGCTGTGTGGAAACTACAAACATACCACACAAGAGGGCAGATATAAGATACTTCTAGTACTGCCTCATGTCAGTATGCTCATGACTCATTTTAGAACAGCTCTTGATCCCTCCCACTAAAACCACTTCATAACAAACACCAGCCACTAAGACCCCTAACACTACAGCAATATGTACCTACATGTCCTACTTAACCCCAACAAAGATATCATTGACAAAATACATACAGACCATTATTTCCCTACAGGCACCAAGTAGCTACCCTTCTGACCAGCTCTCAAATGACACTCCACCACATATACTTCCATATGAAACTACATTCCCCAGACACGGGAAAGATGCGTTTTCTCGTCCATGTTTTGGACGCCACCCACTATGTAACATAAAAACATTGATTCATCATATCCAAGATGCACCTTTTGCACTGAAGACTCTGAACACTTAAATGTTAATTGTACTGTGTTTACTCCACAAAGACATACACACAGCATCACTGCACATTTTGAATTGTGATCCTGCCTGTTAGACATGGCAGGGTTCCTAAGCACTGAGGGAGTGCCATAGAAATGAGATCTTGGGGAAGGAAGGTAAAGGTATAGCATGCCATATGTGCAGTATGACAGTGAAACTGTCTTAGTAATTATTCATTCATGTAGAATTATTGTTTCATGCGTAGTATTTTACTTCAGCTTGTGGATATGTTAAAGAGGCATACGAAGTGAACTGGTCACTTGATGCCTTGATCTAGAATTGCTAAGTGTCAGCTGTAAAACCCTCCCATGCCTTTAGGTTTTTGGAAGTATTATACAGTGTTCAGCTTTTTGATATGCAATGCTATTTAGTTCATTATGGTAATGAGTGTTGGTGAACTTCGAATTCCTTTCATTTTTATGATTTTTAATGTAAACTGTTGAATAGGATATTTATATATTTTCTTTAATATTACTGAAGTGATTTTATACCGTGAGTTACCAGCTTGCAGTGTTGTTACATTTTACTATTCCCAGATAGTTGATCCTGTAATTAGCTATAATTAAATACCAGCTAAAATGCACATCATAGCTACAAATCACATTCCACACAAAGCATGGGTTATTGTAGACAGGTTTTTATTACAATACTTTAGTTTTTGATACTTATTTCATATTTTGCCAAGTTGACTATTTAGTTTAACAGCATCTTGCTTAATTTTACCAGTTAATTTGTAGTAAATGCAAGAATTTGCAAATTTAACATGCACATTTGCCAATATTGGTATAAAGATAGTTGGGTTTGTAACAGTGCTCGGTAATTAGTTTTGTATTAATAACAATTTGTGTACTAATCATTTATTTTAGTAGAGTTGGCATAGATACAGAACATAAACACTCACTGTACCCTATTGTCAAGTGGATGTGGATTTGAAATTATAGTTCATATATTTAATGTTGGGGATTATTTATTTGCTTATATATCAAGCTTTTTCTCTTTTGTGTGTATGTGTGTGTGGTAGATGACTTCCTGTTTGTGCTTATGCTTAATGACAGTACCTTGTCTCGTAACAGGAGTAATAGATATAGCTTTGCTGATTTTTATCATGGGAAGGATCTCTAACATTCATGATTTAAGGGCAGATTTAATGTGAAAGGGGTTACCTGTAAGGATATAGGTGATATTAGGCAGTCTGAAATGGAAGAGAGACTGATATTTAACCAGCTTACCTCACTGGTCACCATTTAAATTAATGCAGCTTTACTGACCTGGTTACACAATAATTTCAGCTTTGTGTACGAATAATGACTTTCGATGTGACAATGGTACTTGCCTCCCACTGGAAGATAGGTGCAATGGGCTGCCAGAATGCACAGACCAATCGGATGAGGCCAACTGTAGTATGTACAATATCCCTCCCCATTTAATTCACATCCCTTTCATTTCTGAGTGGCCTGTGTTATCCACTATAGTATAGCCCACTTATTCATGCTATAGTACAACTTAACTGTTACCATCTTGAATATGATTTGTCAATCTCCTGCTTTGTCATGAGGTTGCAATGCCCATGAAACAGTGTAATGTTAAGTGTTTTTAACTAGATAAATTTGTTGTATATGTTGATTTATCAATATAGATTATATCTGTGTGCTTGAGTTGGGATAAAATGATTGTATATTTGAAAGCTTTTATTCTGCCTGTGGTTAACAGGCATCAATATCTCTTTTTTTTATGTTTTCCATAAGCGTCCGATTAATGAAAATTTCTGAAACGTTTGTTTTCCAAATTTTCCAAAGTTTTCCCCATCATTAGACAGCAGTACAGTGGCAAATAGATAATTTAGACAGCAGTGTTGATGTTGCCTTGGAATGCATTTTCTTTTCATTCCTTTTCTTTTGACATACTTCACCAAAAGACTTTTTAAAGTGCTGTTCCTCATATTTGTATGTTCAAGCACTAAGCCCCTACTATAATATTTGAAACATTTACTTCATCATTATAGATGTTAGTTAGACTCTCTGAAAAATGCAGCAGTTATTCCTTCACCTCCTGCAAACATATGAGTGTTAGCTTCTTGAATTTTACAATTACACACACACACACACACACTTGAGAGTTGATGGATTCCCACTTGAGAAGAACAGTTAAGGAGCCCAAAATATTAGAGTATCATACAGGGTCATGGATAATGAATTATTCAGTAACCTGTTCACCTCATACATAAGACCAGAGCAAGAATATGCTTCTTAAGTTTGGTCAATGCAACATAAGAAGCACAAAAAACTAATAGAGAATGTTCGGAGGAGAGCAACAAAGATGGTACCAGAATTGAAAGGGAAAGGCTAGATCATTTAGATTTGCCCACCTTGGAAGAAAGAAGAGTGACGGGTGACCTACTTACAGCCTATAAGTTTTTAAAGCAGATCAGTGATGTAGACCGAGAACACTCCATTGAAAAATGTAGGGCTAGGACGACCAGGAAACACTGGATGAAATTAAGTGAGACACTTGTTATAAAAGATGTAAAGGATTACTTTTATAGTATAAGAGTGGTAGATGAATGCAAGTTATGGGAGGGCATGGAAGGAGGTGTGGTATTGATGGGAATGAGTGAAAATTATAGGAGAAAAGGAAAAGAAGGATGTGCAACTCTGCTATCACCACAAGAGTATGGGAGGGTGTTTACAGAGCATGGCTGGAATGGATCAAGAGTAGTGAGGTGAAAGGAAAGAATGGGATTGTGAAATGTGCATGGGTATGTGTATATGGGCCTGTGAATATGAAGACTGTGCAAGGTTAAGATGAAATGAAGCTTTTCTGAAGAATTTAAGTGACTATTTAAATGAGTTTGAGAATGAGAGAAATGCTATCGTATTGGGTGATATGAATGCCAAGGTGGGATGTGATGGAATTGGTGAGATAGTTGGTAAATGAGGAGTGCCTGGAGTAAATGAGAATGGAAACTATCTTGTGGATATTTGTGCTAACAGGGATTTATTCCTTTCAAACACCTTTTTTCAGCACAAGATGATCCACAGATATACATGGATGAGGAATGATGGAAGAGAAAGGTTGTCCTGGATACTAGAGTCGTGAGAGGATTCTTTGGAGACTGACCATTTTGCGGTTCTTGTGGGGATAAGGATCAGGGAGATGTGGAGAGGTAAAATTGTTGGTAAGTGAGATAAATCAGGAAAAATACAGGAGGGATTATGAATGGAAGGTAACTGAAAACTTAGATGGAAGTGCAGTGAATGTAAGAATGCAGTCATGTGTGAATGAGGTGTTTAAAATGTTTAGAGAGAAGTTAGTAAAGGTTGTAGAACCAGTAGTTGGATACAAGGTAGTGAGATAAGGAATAAAAAGGGCAATGCATGGTGGACAGAAGAGATTAGAAATGATCTGAAAGAAAAGAAAAATGCATATGGTAGATTGTTCAACAGGAATGTACCAATGGAAGCTCAGCAAAGGGGGGGGGAGGAATAAAAAAAAATGTAAGTGAAATGTTAAGAAGCTGATAGAGGAAAGCAAAGAAAGTAGATGAAGATTTTGGGAGAAAGTAAAATGAAAATTTTTGGGATAATAAGAAACCAGACTGGAATGAGGTGAAAAGGAAAGAGATGGATGTAAGAGAGGAAATGTTGATGTGAGAAGTAAGGAAGGGGAATTGCTGAATCAAAAGGAGGAAGTGAAAAGAAGATAGAAAGAGTATTTTGAAGAACTGATGAATGTGGGAGAAGGAGAGGCAGCAGTTGGTATATGCATGGTTATGGAGGAGGGAAGGAAGAGGATACATATGCAGGGGCCTATAGTAAAGAGGGAGGTAAGAAGAGCAATATTGAGGCTGAAATACTGAAGTATGGAGGAGAGAGTGTGATAGAGTGGATACATCTTACATGTAATTTAGCATGGAAACAGAAGGTTGTGCCAGAGGATTGGTTGAAAGCTATTATTGTTGCTTTATTCAAATGAAAAGGTGCTAAGGATTTATATAGCAATTATAGGGGAATAAGTCTGTTAAGTATACCAGGAAAAGTGTATGCAAGAATATTAATTGACAGGGTGTTGGAGGTGACTGAATGCAGAATATATGAAGAGCAAGGGGGTTTTAGGAAAGGCAGGGGTTGTGTGGATCGGATTTTTGTAAGAAAGATGACCATGGAAAAGTATTTAGTGAAAGGTAAGAAGTGTTATGCAGCTTTTATGGATCTGGAGGAAGCGTATGAAAGTATCGTGTGGAATGCTTCATAGGATGTGTTAAGGGTATGTGGTATAGAGGGACAGTTGTTGGATGGTGTAAAAGCCTTCTATAGAGGAGCAGATGCATATGTAAGAGTGGATGGAGTGCTGAGCAAAAGTTTTGGGATACATGTGGGTGTGAGGCAGGGTTGTGTGATGTCACCATGGCTTTTTAATATGCATATGGATGGAGTGATAAGAGAGACAAAAGCAAAACTAGGGAAAAGGAGTGCAGAGATGAAGTGTGGCGGTGAGAGATGATGGGAAGTGGCAGGCCTGTTTGCGGATGATACTGTGTTGTGGGCAGAGAGTGAAGAGGAATTGCACAAGGTTGTAAGTGTATTTTATGATATGTGTAAGTGGAGGAAATTGATGGTAAATGCACCCAAATGGTGTTTGAAAAGGAAATGCAGTGAAAGTATCGATTTTGTAAAACCATATAGAGTGAAAGAAGAAGGTGTACTGAATTGTGCTGTGGATATGGGGGAAAACTGGAAGAAGTGAGGGAATTCAAGTATCTGGGAGCTGTCTTGGCTAAACGTGGTAATATGGAAGGAGAGATAAGGGAGAGAGCAGTACAGGGTAGGAAGAGTCATTGGGTCCCTTAATAGAGTAATGAAGGGTAGAAGTGTAAGTATGGAAGTGAAGAGAGGATTAAGGGACAGCATAGTCTTCCCAACCCAGACCTATGCAGCTGAAACATGGACATGGAATGAGGCACAGAGGTCAAGAATTCAGGCTGTAGAATTGAGCTATTTGAGAAGAGCATGTGGCGTGACTAGATGGCATGAAGAAAGGAATGAAAGGGTGTATGACAGATGTGGTATGTCAAGGAATGCAAAGAGAGTGAATTGTGGAGTGGTAGAGTGGATGAAATCTAATACTTTGAGGTGGTGTGGGCATGTGGGAAGAATGCAAGACTGGGATTTAACAAAGGGAGTGTATGACAGTACAATTAAAAGGGTTGGTGTGGGTGGACGACCAAATGTGACATGGACAAATATGGTGGAGAAGTACTGGAGGGAGAGAAACAGAGGAAGTATGCAAGGAATGGTGTATGTGAGAGGCATGTAAGGACAGAGATAAGTGGAGACTCTTTTGCCATGGCTACCCTTTTATGAGAGTTCCCGGAGGGAATGGGCATTCGAGATATAGATAGATAGATAGATAGATAGCAAAAGTCCATAATCTCCAGCTCACCTTATCTGAGGTTAGAAAAAAGAGTAATCTACACAAAGAAACTCACTTCACTTTGTTCATTAAAAAGTTATGTTGAAATGTTTTGTTTATAATGATATCTTAACAAGAAGACTATGGATTTAGTTTGTCAAATGATACT
Organism: Panulirus argus; assembly: GCA_038088735.1. Classification (NCBI taxonomy): domain Eukaryota; kingdom Metazoa; phylum Arthropoda; class Malacostraca; order Decapoda; family Palinuridae; genus Panulirus; species Panulirus argus. The sequence goes on along the minus strand of JAYMFT010408265.1, from coordinate 7,235 downwards.
TGATTAATGAAAGTTAATATTTCATATGTCAAATTTTCAATGCTTGTATTTTATTGACAGGTATGGATATGATGAAAGTGCGAAACTTATCAGTATTAATGATGAGGAAATGATGAAAAAACATGGTATCCAGCATTCCTTGGGGTATTTGTATTATCTTCGTGAAGGTCGACCTACATATGCCTGTGCTGCAATTTTGGCCAGCATTCATATAAACAAGAAAAAGAAAATGTAATTATTCTCTTTGTCACTTCTTCCGAGTTCTGTAGCATAACTACTAAATCCTGAATGAAATTTTCATGCATGAAGTTTAACATAAAAGGTTAATATTGTTATACTTTCAGCTGCCTTATAAAGTTACGGTAAAAATTGTAATTCTGATGGAAATTGCAAGGCTTACTAATGCTAAAAGACATAACATCAGGATTATTTGTAGAAATATAATGTAATTTTCACCAATTGCTGAATTTTTCTTTTACTTAAATTTTTTTTTTTTTTTAATCCCCCCATTCACGTTACAGTGAAACAAGATAGGGAAGTGAAATTTATGAACATGTACATTTACATGTGAAGATATTTTATGAGCATATTAGAAATTGTGCAGTTACTGTTGGAAGGGTGAGTGAATTAATATAAATAAATTTTGGATGGCATATAGACATGAATATGGAACATCATCATTTTTAATGGAATCATAATTTTTCTAAAAGTAAGTTTATGACAACAAATGGATTGGAAGTAAAGCACGTTATTGTAAGTAGGTGGTAAAGATTTGAAGGAATAACAAACACACATTGTATACTATACTGTACTCTACTATATTAATTAGTAACACATATTATGTTCAAGAAAAATTTATGGTGAATGTACGTATATGAAAGAGAGATTTGGTCTTGAGGTATTGTTAGTGACCATTAGATGGATATTGACAGGAATCTTAATCCCCCTATAACTACATTCATGAAAAAAAAATATAGATATACTGAAAATTTTTTGATGTTTAACATTATGAACTCTATTCATGAAAAAAAAATATAGATATACTGAAAAATTTTTGATGTTTAACATTATGAACTCTAATTTCAGATCACAGAGTTTTGACGAACTCAAGAATAAGGTCTATGGCTTTGCATTAAGTAATTGGCCAAATCGTACTGTTTGTTCTGCCAGCATTTCTTTATTACTCATGTTGGGTATGGAGGTTGACCATCTCAGAATAGTCTTAGCATCTGCATTTCTGGTAAGTCTTTGTCTTTAGAACTTAGTATAGAAGTTAATTTGAATGCCATAATATGAAGATTCACAGCTATTGATATTTTTTGAAGTACTATATTGGTAAAACACAAAATCATATTGCTTTACTATTATAATTTGTTCCACAGAATTTTATTATTCATATGTCAATATTCTATATTTACTGCATGTCATTTATGATTTTATTCATACAAAAGTAAACTATTAAGGCATTTCTTACTCTCCAAATATCTTTCAGTATTTGACAGTACATGAATGGCATATGCTAAACCATTATGTTTAATTAGAGCAGAAAAAAAACATGAAAAATCATACCAAAGGTATCTGCAATTTCTTGACAGCCGTTTATTTTCAGTCAGTCAGTATGTCAAAGCATCTTCCATTTCTTAGCAATTTTTTGTGTATTCCAAAGGTTTTTTGTAGATTTGAGTACTCCGTTTCTTTGTGTCGTTATTTTTGTTTTTAGACATGTTTCCTAGAATCCTTTCAGATGTTGCCATACATTGATTATCTAGTATCCCTCTCTTCCTTCTGAAGTAATAGTTTAAGTTCTTTTGACCTTTCATGATATTTCTTGTGTTCCAGTCCCTCAGTTTTGCTTTTAAAGTGTTTTTGATTTATATGGCTAAGTTAGTGACCATACAACACAGCATATTTAAGTTAAGTTTACTCCTTATTTATGAGTTGAATTTTTTCATCATCACATCTCCATTTTTATGGTGGAGGTTCATATTATCATTTGTTGCAGAAATTTGGTGTCCCACCACTTTTTTTTTTTTTTTTTTTTTTTTTTTTTTTTCTTCTTCTAAGATGATCTTCAGATTCCTGCTGATGAAAATTTTGATTTTATATATACTGATAAGAAGAGGAACTGAATACTCTGCTAATGTATTGTATGGTTACCAACTTAGCAAGCTGAAATTGATAAGCTGGAGAACATTCAAAATCACCTTACAAATAAAATTGAGGAAATGAAACACATGGAACATTGAAAGAACTTGAACAATGCAGTGATAATAGGAGATAAAAGTTTATGGTAGTCTATGCATGGCAATACATATTAGGAATTGGAAAATACATTCAAAGACTAAATACTTTATGGAAAAAACAAAGTGATTGTCATGAAAATAATATGAAATGTTTAAAGAAATCACCAAACAAAGATATTGGAAAAATGAAAAGAAAGGAGAGACCCAGAAGATTAAGAAATCTGCAAAGAGTGAGCTCTGAAACTGTTAAGAGGAGACAAAGATGGTTAAACATTATTCCAGATGAACTCAAGATATACAGGAATGCAGCATGTGGCATCATAGTATAAGAGTAATGTGAAACAAGCAGGATATACTGTGAGTGCTACTTGTTAGTCCTGCCTCATGGCAAAGTCTCATCATAGGTATTCTTTCCTGTCTGGTAAATGGTATGGCTGGAATCATGACACCAACACAAAGGACAACTAGCAGCTCGCTGTCTATTGAATGAGTGAACGTATTTTTTTAAATTTGGTTAGTTTTGGATTCAATTGGTGTCTAACAAGTTCTTTGTAGATACTTACTTCTTGCTCCATTGAGTCCCCCTTATCCTTATGAGGCTCTTGCTGCACTCAGGAAGCCTGGCCTTGTCCATTGGTTGGGACCACAGGACATAAAGTGTTGTCATGTTGCATGTGCAGCTATGTTCAGAGAGTGCAGGGCATGAAAGGCTTTGTTATATGTTGAAACGGTATTCAGTGCATTGTCATAACAGTTGTAGTCCAAAGTCTAGGTGTGAGAATGTGATACGTGTTTGTCTGTGGAGTGTCTTTTCTAACGGGTGCACATCTGGTGGGTTGGGAGTTTAAGACTGAGTTAGAAGGTTGTTTCTTTAGCATGCTTGTTTGATTATTTCCATGTGTCTGTGTTTAGTAAGTGTTCTGCTTTTTGGAGGTGGGAGGGATCTATGAATAAAGATTACTGAAGTGTGAGACTGGGGTAAGCTTTATATTTCTACTTAGGGGTTGCTGTTTAGTTATAGAGTGTTTTGGGGGAAGAGGTCGTAGTTATGCTTAGGTAATCAGTTTGGTACCTTACAGTTTAACAAATTAGACAAAAGCCACTCTTTTGTATGGGCTTCCTTATTTTCATTTGAAATGCATTCACTAAAATTTTTTCTAAGATGCACATTATTATTTATTCCTCAGATCTATCCAGTACGAACTGCATGGTGTTTAAAGCTGGCAATGGAGAAACAAAAGGGACATGAACTTATTATTGAAACAGAGATTGGAAGTATCCTTCAGCAGCTGTGCATAAATGAAAATCGGGCTGAGGCTGCTGCAGCTTTATTAGAAATGCTAGAAAACTGTGTGATTTTGTCTGTTGCAAACAGAGTCATAAATGCAAGGGGAACGTATGGACCAAATGAATTGTTAGAGTCAGGGCTTTCACTCAGTAGTGTTGTTGATATGATGGGTAATATTTTCCCAGAGACAGTTCCTCAGAAGCATATACATATGTTGATAGAAGGTATGAGATTGTGTGTTGAACTTTCTGTAATATATAAACTCCCATGGCCAGTTAAGATTTTGACCAAGTTAACTGAGTCAAACCAGTGGTTACTCTTCCTGGTCATTGTTCAAGTTTTCAATTGTCCAAAGCCTGAAGTGTTAAAAGTGGTGGATTCTTTCCAAAGTATTGCATTAAGAGAACATATGATGCTTGCCCTTACCCATATGTACTATTATCGGGAAGCTCATCAGTCACGTGAAAGAAGAAAAGCTACAGGGCACAGCAGAAGGTCAGCATTGTATACAAAGATTGGTATCCACAGTAGAGAAGGTTCCAAATCTCCAGTACTGAGTGGTGATGAGAGACGAAGTCCAAGTCCCAATGAAGGTGAAATGTCTATTATTGATGATGCTCTCTCATGTACTACAACAGAAACCTCGTTTGATGTTGGGACTGATGCTTGGTTGTCATATGAACCTAAAGATTTGTATTCAATATTACTTACCTGTCACCATCATGAAAACCCTGCAAGTGAGTTGGTCACTGCTGGACTTATATTAAGTACTCCAGTATTGTCTGTTTTTGCTGGTTGTTATGAGAGGCATAACCCTTCTATCTGTCTCTCTGTATGGTTATACACTAAGCTTTCACAGAAAGGTAAATGCACTTTGCATTATCAGCTGCCCATAAATGAAATCCATCAAACAAATGTCAATGGAAACTTAGAGAATGAAGCAGATGATCATTTAAGGAGAAATTGCTGTCGCTCATGTGATATTTGTGTGCTGCAGTCAGGGCTCGAGGAACAAAAATTGTTTATTTTGTTACATGTGTCTCTTGGATCTTTAGATGTTCCTGTAGAAGGTTTTAAGATATTCAACCCAAATTCCCCAATTCTTTTCCTACTTTTAACCCTCCAGGAAGTGAAAGGAATGTGCAACCAGGACAAAATTACTCGGTTGCTTTCTGATTCTGCTTCAGCCATGAGTGAAAAAACTCAATTAGAACAAAATGCAGATGTTAACAGAGAATGGATCACAAGGACAACATTAGATATTATTGGTACAGCACTTGATGATTCCATTACAAATAGTCACTTGCAGTATAAGCTTCTCACATCGCTTACAGCTGTTAGTCAATTGCCTCCATTCTGCAGCCATTTTGTAAATTGGAATTTGGTAAGTCAGCTGTGCAAGGCAGTAGGAGCAGTTAAGCATCAAATATCTTTCAGAGAACTACTTTGGAGTTTTGAAAATGGAGATGTGAAGGAAAATGTTAACAAGATAGTAACATGTTTAAGCAGCAAAAGATGCTTTAATGAGGCCCTTCAAGTTTGTCAGCTAATTAAACTTCCCATTTTTACTATTGTATGTGCTCAATTGAGAGCAGAGTTTGAGAAAAGTAAGTCTGATATCACAGCAAATTGTTCCTTGTTGGAAGAATTCCTATGTAAATGTCAGAAGAAGTTAAACCTGGAATCAGTTCAACCAGAACATGCAACAGCATTCTTTATAGCCATAAGTAAGGAGCTTGCATCATCTGCTTTGCAGTACCTATGTCTGCAGTATGCAGTAATGTGGTCCTACAAGCAGACTGACTGTGGTGGATGTGATATTCCCATATCATTTGTGAGTAACGTGGTCTTATCTCATGAATTACAGATTACAGAAGGTTCACATTCATTTTTATTAAACTTGGAATATGGAATGTGGCAAGCTTATGTTCAGTCTTTTCTGCGTAAAGAAACAGGGTTTTCTAATCTGTCAATTACACCACCAAGTGATCTAGGCTACTGGCCTTGGGAAGGAGAGAATGGGCTTAGCTCTCTTGATCTTGGCCTTGTGATGAAATCAGCTGGATTATCAGATTCATTTTTGAATGACAATTTTGAAGAAGAACACATTTTGCCATCAGTTTATGTAGAAGAAGAAAAGGTTAACGTTAATAACTCAACCAAAAAAGAATCAATAGATTTAGATAACTTTAGACAGAGTTTAGAAAATGAGATACCAAGCAAAGATAGTTTCTGTGGGATACCAGATCAGGAGAAAGGAGCCACGAAGAATTTGCACAGTGAAGAAATTTGTAGTGAGGAACCAGACAAGGAGAAAATGCAGTCTAAAGAAATGATGGATGAGTTACTAAGTAGAGAGAAAGAAAATATAGCAGATAGCCATGATGAACAAAGAAAACGGCTGGCCATAAAAGCTTTAGTAAACCTTTGTGTGAACAGTGGATTGCTTATTACTGCCTGTCGGGTACTGAGATTCTTCAGAGAAAGAAACAAGGTATGTACAATATTTTTGTCTTGTATATGTATGTCAGATTCACGAGAGACTGTAAGAAGTTTAGAAATAGAATACAGATTATCTAAAATGGTAAATTTTTAAGTTTGAATCAATCAGGAAAATAAAGTTGCAAGTTTATAACCAACATATACCCATAGAAACAGCTTTTGCTGGTTGCATAATGGTACAGTACCTTTATTGATATCTGTTATTCGCTGTTCAGAGAATTTCAAAAAGTAAATCTTACAGGCCATCAGAATACTGATTCTATGATCGTCATGAGCGGTATGGTTAACCCTCTCTATACCTTACAATAGTTTTGGAAGTCTTCTGCACCCCTTAGCTTGGGATATCTCCATGCTTCTTAATTGGGTTATTAGATGACCAAGCTGCTCAGGGCCACAGCTCACAGGCCACATAACCAGTGCAGCCTGTGGCCCCAAGTCCCCAGCATCATGGGTTGCTAAGAACCTCCGGGTTTCAGCCTGACTCTACTGCCAATTAGAGGGAGAGCTCTGTCAGTAGTAGTACCTGCCCCTCCTATAACTTTTCCCTCTCTGTGAGACCTTCCTTCTTTTCTATTCACTATACCAACATTCATGGTCTCTCTAGTAACCTCTCCTCAGTCGAACATCATCTGTCTAGTACCTTTCCTAATATCTTACTTCTGTCTGAGACACATTTGTCTAATGATGTTCTCGCTAGACGCTTTTTCATATCTAACTATAATCTCTCTGCACGATTCCGATTCAAAGGTAGTGTTTGTGCTTACTCCAACATGAACACACTTGTTGCATACCTCAAGGAACTTGAGTCTCCAAACTTTGATGTTGTGTGGCTCATAGTCTTTTTCCATACTACCACACCTGTCCTCTGTTTCACATATTGCTCTCCTAATTCAACAAATTGTATATCCTTCTTTGACTATCTAAACTCCTGCCATAAGAATGTGACATCCTCTTACCCGCTAGCCAAGATCCTCTACCTCGGGGATTTCAATGTTTACCATAGGGAATGGTTGAATTCCTTCCATATGGATGGTGGAGAGATGGAAGCCATCATGTTCTCCACTCTCAATGATTTAGAGCAGATTATCTCCAACCCTACCCATATACCTGACCACTTTGACTACTCTCCTAAAATTCTGGGCTTGTTTTTCACATCTAGTCCATATCGGTGTAAAAAAAAAAATTTTTTTTTTTTTTTTTTT